>OY740765.1:138605821-138895121 GCA_963513935.1 Aphrophora alni | reverse complement strand
CAAAATCAGTTTTGTATAAATATCTATATATTATCCTAAGGAGCCAAACAAATTGTATTGATCACCATGTCCATAAACATGCCGTTCCAATTGAGTTATCCTGTCTTGTTAGAGTAAAAATAAACTTTGGTCATCAACTTAGAAAATTAAAAATCTCAAAATCGACATATTTCATAACTTTGATTTATAGATAAAACTAGTGTCTAGGCTATACGTAAAAAAAAAATTATGGTAATCGAGTAAATTGGAATACGAAAAATGAATCCAATTAATTATTAAAAGGTAAGATTTTAGAACATTTTTAGGATTCATAAAATTAAAATTCAACCTTTGATTCTTCTAATTGAAATAATCATGTTTTATCAATACAAAATTGGTTACGCTTACATTTATATTGATAATTATTTTCCTTATCGATTATGACTGGTTGTTATGAGATCAACTAACTATATGAGAGTTCAAATATCAATTTGATTGATTTCAACCTAGTGACTAAATAAAAGTGTACTGACAGTAGTCTACTTATTAATTCTCTAAGAGTTTAAAATCAGTTATTATTGCATTCATGTTATGTTTTCACATGACATCAAAATCTAATTGATATTACTTGAGGGTTTGGGTCATTACCACTTAAACCCAAACATCGGTCTCACAGACACCAAGGTAAATTTGTTTATCTAATTGTGGCAGTCCTGGGTCAGTGGCAGTGCTGGCCTTCACAATAGCTAACTTTCTCTCCCACTACCCCTACGCGGAACAGTTATTGATTAGTTTGGGTGTAGCGCTTGACATTGAAACATCGTTTTTCAAAATCGTGGCGGTCTGTGAGATCGGGTGTTTCGGTTACTGTTCTTTGTGTGGCGGCCTGACATACCGGTGTTTCTGTTACAGTATTTAGTAGCCTGTAAGACCGATGTTTTGGTTAAGTCTTTTACCATAGTAATTTCAGTATTTTGACTAGTAAAATCAGTGAAATGGCTCGTCGGATTACTGCAAATAATCCAGACTTCAGTGATACAATTCGTGAACTTTTAGATGACGTAAACAGTGACAATAATGATCAAAGTAGTGATGAAATAGATGATTCGAACGCTGATCCCGATTTTGTTTTATCTGAAGAAGAAGACATCCGGGCGGCAGTGACATCAGACTCAGATGAAAACAATCTTTTAGAAGAAGAATATGGGGATGTGAACTTAGAAAATATTGAAGATCAAGGCTTGCCAGAGTATTTCATAGAGTGGATGAAAGTCAAAGAAATCGGACCACCAAACGCATGGGAGAGTAAAGCTCCTTCAAATCAGGTCAGAGTTCCAGCTCGTAATATTATTCGAACCGGGTTACCTGGCATAAGAGGCCGTGCTAGGTTTGAAACAACCCTTCAAAGACCGAGATTTGGAAATTGTTCTTTGACGAAGAAATGATGATGATTATTATTGATAATACTAACGTAAAGCTGGAAAGCGTATAAGGTCAAAATTAGGTGAGAACACAACCAAAAGTAATTACAGAAACACCTAAAATAAGGAAATGAATGCTCTTGTAGGATTGTTTGCTCTTTCATCAGTTCTAAGATCTAAAGATGCGAAAATATCGTTCATATTCACTATAGATTCTTGCAGCCAGCCAATATTTTCCGCCTTAATGTCAGTAAAACATTATGAGATTTTGACATTTTGTCTAAGATTTGACGATGCAAACACAAGGAATGAACAGAAGCTAACTGACAAAGCTGCACCGATCTCTGAACTTTTTGAAAAGTTCATATCAAACTGTCAACATGTCTACTGCGTGTCTTCCGAATTGACAGTTGATGAAATGTTGATCCCCTTTAGAGGAAGATGCAGTTTCAAGGTGCATATACCTAAGAAGCCTAAGAAACCTAAGAAACATGTGATCAAGGTTATTTGCTTGGCCGTTGCAAAAACATCATATTTCCTAAATGTCTAAATATACACTGGCAAAGGTAGTGATAGTGTATCGCTATCCACAGAAGAAAAAAAAAACTGAGCATTCCTACACAAGCTATTGTTAAAGTTTGCAAACCTACTGAAGGATCGAATCGAAATATCACTGCAGACAACTGGTTTACATCTCTAGAAGTTGTCGATGAACTTTTGAAGAGAAAACTAACGTATGTAGGAACGGCAAGGTAAGACAAGAAATTGGTCCCAGAAGAGTTCTTACCTAAGAGAGAAAGACCAACTGCTCTAGCCTTTATGGATTTCGAGGATTAACTACACTTCTTAGCTTTTTCCAAAACAAAACAGAGCAGTTGTTTTAATTTCTTCTATGCATCACAGCGCTGGAACAAACCCACAGAACAAAAAACCAGACATAATATGTTTCTATAACAAAAAAAAATATAGGGTTGATCTGCTCGACATGAAGTGTGTACTTTTCACATGCAGCAGGAAAACCAGGCGATGGCCTCTTGCAGTATTCTATAGGTTAGTCAATATTCGATGTGTAAACTCATTCATAGCCTACTTGAGTTTCAAAGACACGCTTCTAATGAAAAGGTTCGAGTTCGTGAAACCGCTTGGTCACGAGTTGGTCGTTCCCCATCTTCGGAAAAGACTGGCAGAAACTGTGAACTTGCCAAGAGGTTTGAAGACTACCATAGAGAATATTTTGTCAGAACACAAGCCTGAGTAGCAACGAAATCAGTGGAGACAGCAGTAACAGGAACTGGAGGAAGAACAACAGGATGAGCCACAAACAGAAGGAGTACCCGAAGCAGCTGTCCCAAATTACAAGATAGAAAAAAGAAAAACATGTTTTTCATGCCCTTCGTACAAGAAACGGAAGACAGGTTACATGTGTATTTCTTGTAAAAAGGCAATATGCTTAGAATGTAGTGGCAAACAGTGTAATGAATGTGCATAAGAGAAATGTGCCTGAACAAGTACCAACATCTTGTAACGAGAGGTAACTAACTCTTTTATCTCTATTTCATGTGTTAATATTTTATTTGTACACCTTATATTAGATCCAATCATAATTTACAGATAATTGTAAAATCCAACGTCACATACGGTATTGTTTTATATTACTTTTTTATATTTTGATGAAATAAGCTATTACGTACATAAGACGGAACCTTACGCAAGTCCACATGTACACTTTTTGTTTCAAACTGATTTAGTTAATTTTAGATTATATTTACGTACTTCATTTGTATGTAGGATATTACATAGCTTATATAATAAACAATTTTTTATTTGTACATAATATTCTTAGCTATATAATAAAATCCACATTTTCCGTGTACATTGTTATTTAAAAAATTTATTTTTAATTTCACGTATGAATTTAATATAAAATTACTTGTATTCTTTACTATTCTGACAACTGACTTTATGAATGAAATTATTTTAATGATGAAATTTGAGTAATATAACCTTAATTTCTCACATAATCAGGGTACTGTGTAAGTGCCATTAACATAAAAACCATGTTTCGGTATAAGTGTTAATCTTTAAATTTGAGTCTTTTTAGGGTCTGTAGATAAAACCAAGAATCTCTATAAGTTGCAACCAGTCTGCACAGACTAGACGATTAATCCTATATATTTCAAACTTTGCATTAATGTTCTTGTATTCTGCCACATATGGGAAAAATAAACCGGTAATAGAAAAATACCTTGGGGTAATTGAAGGGTAAACTATGGAGTTAATAATTTTTTTTTGAAATATGTGTGGGGTAACAAATAAAACTAGAAGTTATTTTGATTATAAATATATTTGTTTCGCTTGAACCTTTTATAAAATGGTACTAATACATTAAGAGGCTGTATTAGAGCAAAATTTATCAAAATTGTTAGAGCCGTTTTTTAGAAAATCATAATTTTGTGTTTTTTCCTTATGGCAACTACCCCTAAATATTGAGTTATTAAAACAATGAAGAAAAAAACGTCATGAGATATTGATATGCTCACATACCAAATTTGATTAAATTTGGTCCACAGTTTTGGTTGTAGAGCACTATATATAGGCTATGACAGATATCATTTCAAAATAAAACTTTTTTAGACCTAAGAGACTTCAAAATGAACATATCTGCAAAAAACTCTAAATTTATTTTTTTGGTCCATCATAAAATTTTCTATACTATCTATATATTGTAAGAAACAGGATTAATTGAGGCATAATCAATAGTCCTCTTATTATATATAAATCCATGCTCATCTTTCCTATCAAGTCTCTATTGACCAACTTAGGTTCTCATCTGACTCTTGATGCTATTAGAGTGTTCGACGGCTGCAGGGTTTATTATATTCTCTTTTTTTTAATAAAACTATTCTGTTTTTAAACAAGAAAAAACTAAATAAAAATAAAATTGAGATTATCCTTCAATCTGATTTCAAAAAGTTAAGTGTATCGAAATGTTACTCTGAGCATGTGTCTGGATATCTGTTATAAAAATTATAGACTTTTCTACAATGATCTTTATTAAAATATTAAAATTTATAATATTATAAATTATTTTGTTGTTTTGAGTTGTTATTATAATGAGTTCTATAAAATCTTATATATAATATATTTTTTTAAATTAACTATGGTATGTTTTTTTTTTTTTTTTTTTTTTTTTTTTTTTCTTCATAGTTTTCGTAAAACTATTTTTAGACTCTTAATTTCATTTCCTTAAAATACTAAATAAAAGAATTACTAATAAGTACAAGAATTAATGAAGATCTGATTTCATGAAAAAGGAATCGGCCTATATTTTGTGAAAAAGATGCGAAGGTAAAAGTTCAGAGTTTAGGTTCAGGTTTAGGGCATAAACTTTTACATTTTATCAAAATAGATTAAATCAATTACAATATATTTAACTTTCTCATGCAGCATCCGCATGGTTAATTTTCATTTTGGTCATCTGCACTTTAGGTACATGGTGAGCAATATATTTTGTCAAGTTCATAGGTACCGGTAGCAAAATTTTACAATCTGATTTTATTAACAATAAAACTTGATTTATACTGCAAAGTAAAATATCTACACCCTCAACACGGTTTTAAAATAAACATATTGCACTTTTAGATAAACATAATTTATATTAAATAAAATATCCCCAATGCTATAACAAGTTTAAGTGTCTCTAAATTTCTCACCTGTCAAACTTGCTTTCACCACCAAGTGTCTTTATACTGTAGCTATGTTGAGAGATTACAAGATTGTCTTATTTCACATCAAGCATTGCACTCTCAAGATCAATTCTTTTTTTCATTCTGACACGAATACTATTTAAAGAACCAAAATGAAAGCGGCTTTCATGATAGGCTCAAAATTAGTTGGTGTGAATACAAATCTCCTCAGTAAGCCAACATGTTGTGTTTTATACTTAACATTGCATAATTCCAAAATTCATAACAATTATAAATAAAAATTTTGCATACTCTTCCTTACTAGCATACAAAATATTTAACACAATGGTAAGAAGATCGACTCCCTAATTTTCAAAGGATAAAGTTAAGGAAAATAATGAATATGCCAGTTAAAGTAAAAGGCGAAAGATACATACGATTTGAAGGGAAACCAGAGTGAAGGCACTTGCTGGAGACAGGGACAGATGGAGAGCTCTTCTGGACGCCCTATGCTCCAATAGGAGATAAAAGGAAATAAGTCAAGTAAGTCAGTTAAAGTACTCCAATGGAAAAACGTTGCATTGGGTTTTATTTTGGTCAAAAAATGAAAATATAAATCTAATGCAAGATTTGGATAAAGCGTAGCTAATTTGCTGCTTGAAGCGAGTCTGTGAAATTGTACTATGACCAGGAATAAAGGTAATTTTTGCGGACATGTTGTGACAGAAGAATTGTGTGTTAACTGATTTTGAATAAAAATCTTATATTTGATGAATTATGAAAATATGAAATAACTAGTATGGAGGATATGTATTGGTACTACAGGTTGTATGCAATACATGTCTAGCACTGGTACTTCATATAAAGTGACACGCCAAAATATAATTGAAGTAAAAAAACATTCTTTCAAAATTGGTCAAAAACCAAAATTATTGATACTTTCAAAATAAGCACAAGAAAATAAGAATAAAATGTTCTTGATAATTTTTGGGGAAAATGACTATTGTAGAAGTTAGCTTAAATTGATAAATTTCAAAATAGTATGAAATGTGAATAAAATATAATATGAATAATGTATCGTATATAATGAACTAATATATTAAAGTTATAAAGGAAAATAGAATAAAATATAAATTTTTATTGTAATTATGCAAGTTATGGTTTTAACACCTTTGTAAGAAAATGGAAAAAGATATAAACATAACATTAATAAATAATGATTAATATCATATACTGTAAATCTCAGGGTGGTCAGTTGATTAAGAAACACTTTTTGCGAAGGTGTGAAAATAAGTGTGCATAAGTGTAACAATGGAAAGTCGGACAATCTCTCTGTCGCGGTTATCGGACTTATACGCTGTGTGCAGAAAAAGTGTGAAGTTTCAAGATGAAAGCTCAAAAGGTGTAAAACATAAATTGGCATATTCTATAAATTATTTGCAAAGTGAATTACGTAAGAATGGGAAGACCTATAATCAACACTCAAAGTTCCAGGACAAGCTCTCACGGAGTAGGATAAAAAATGAGAAAAATCCTGTGGGAAAGCATTAGGAACAGTTTATAGAAAAAACAAAAGAGATTTCTTCAGTAACAAGTTCCAGGCTGCAATGAGTAGAACTTTAAGAAATTATGACGTTGCAGAGGGTGGAGTTATGTTAACAAATAACAACTTTAATAGCAAAAAATGAATAATCACAATAAAATTAACAAAATAAAGAATACAAAGGTGAAAATTAGTGTAGATATTTCAAGGATAAATAATTAACAGCACTAGCACCCATAATTAGTTAATTAACAGCACAATAAAAATAATAAAGACAAAAAGGGATAATTCGCAGAAGGGAGAAAAAGTGGTAATAGAATAAGGGAATTTTCGGCTATAAATACAGTCACTCTGACCCTCACAGAGGAGACTCTTAAAAAGATTTATGAAAAAAGTTGTAACGGGTTTCTATGCCCGAACGAGTAGAAACTCTTAAATAAGTAAAAAGTAAAATATAATCGGTAAGATAAAAAATTGCTTAGTGGTATTAAATAAAATTCAAAATCCAAAATTTAGTACATTTATGGCCATCGTCTTGAAACTGGACTAAGTAAATTAAAATTGTTTTTCCAAAATGTATACTAAATTACAATTAAAATAAGATATTAGTATCTCATTTGACACTAAAACCAAATGATTTTTACTAATATTTGAAATTTAAGAATGTGAACAAATTGTTCATGTGAATATATAGGTCAAACTGGAAGGAGTTTTAAATCCAGGTTCAAAGAACATTTACCACATAATAACTTATCTAAAATAGGCTCTAATTACGCTGAACACCTGATAGACAACTACCATAAATACACGGACATTGCTAGTAATCTCGATATCAATCACATTCTAAACAAAAGCAGAACTATGGATGTACTAGAAAAGTACCAAATATATAAACAATTCAAAACCAACCAGGACAGTTTATTAAATGATAAATTGAATTTTGCATTCAACTGTCCATATCAGTGTTTTTCAACCTTTTTCATGACACGACCCCCCCCCCCCCTAGTATCAAAAAATATTTCGTGACCCTTTTTTCATGTATATTAAAAATATTTCATCAATTATTCTATTTATACATAACTTTTAGGCGTTTGCATTATTAGGATTCGGATATAAATATTAAATTAAGTACATAAAACATATAATTTTAAATCGAATACGTGGCCAATTGATAACTTTTTTTCAATTTCGGCAATCTGGTACCAAGTTCGCAGAACTCGTCTTCTAGGCCGTGGACCTACAGTTGATAACTGTTGATAAACCCCACAATTGATAACTAACAAACAAATACAAACATATTGTTATGTTTATTGAGACTCTCAGCGCCATCTGTTTGTTAGTAGCACTTGGAACTAGCACAGGTTCCGAGTGTTACCAACAGATGGCGCTGGTAGTCCGCGAAATATCCACAAGTTTCGAGACGTTTCGTTATGCTTCAAGATTATTCTCGCTAGAACGCTCTGCCCTATAAATAGTGCGGTCGACCTCGGCCACGGCAGTTGAGTGCAAGACAGCAAAGCAAGACTGCGATAAGTGGAAACGATTCGAAAGTAAAACTACGGTGTTATACGAACTTTGTGTAAGGTGCTTTGCAGTTGGAGTAATTGTAGACTTGTAGTGTGATTAGTGAGCGTAAGACACGCGCGTTTTACGGTACGACGGTGCGTAATTATTTGAGTTGTTATAATTGAAAATGGATAAATTCCTGAAAAGATCATCAGAACCATCAACGTCTATCGGGAGTCGTGGAATTTCGAAAAAACGTCTTTATGAAGACAATTATTTGAAATATGGGTTTACTGTGATTGAGAATAAACCGCAGTGCGTAATTTGCTTTGACATTTTGTCAAGATAAAGCATGAAGCCATCGAAGTTGGTACGCCACCTAAACACAAAACATCCTAATGAAAAGAATAAACCCGTGGAATTTTTTGAGCGAAAATTAAAAGCTCTTGAACATCAAAAAACTGCTATATGACAAATTTCCAACCTAAATGAAAAAGCATTGCTTTTCCAATTCGTTATCGAATAGCTTTTCGTGTGGCTAAAGCAGAAAAACCTCACAGTATTGCCGAAAATTTGATTTTACCAGCGGCCATTCAACGCAGGATAAGCAATATGGCGACTGACGTTCGTGATCAAGTTATAGAAAAAGTGAAGAAAAGTTCTTTTATTTCCTTGCAATTTGATGAATCAACAGATATCGCGGGTTGTGCGCAATTTGTAGCTTTTGTGCGTTTTGAATCCAATGAAATATTAATGGAAAAAATACTATTTTGCAAGACACTTCCCAAAAATACTACAGGCCAGTGCTTGCATAACATGTTCCTTGAAGCTACACAAGATATGAATATCGATTGGGCACAAAAATGCGTCGCTATTTGTAATGACGGAGCAAAAGCCATGACTGGTGCGAAGAGTGGATTTATTGCTAGACTGAAAGAACAGATGCCAAACGCTTCTTGGATGCATTGCTTTCTCAATTGCCAAGCTCTTGCATCCAAAACCTTGCCACAAGAATACACTCAAGTTCTAAATACTATTATTAACATTGTAAATTCTATTAAAGGAAAAGCGTTGCAGACTCGATTGTTTCGAGTCATTTGTGAAGATATGGAGGCACAACACTGCAATTTGCTTTACCATTCAGAGGTTAGGTGGTTATCTAAAGGCAAAGTACTAACCAGAGTTATGGAACTTTGCTCTGAACTATTAGTATATTTACAGCAAGCCAAGTCACATTACTCTGAATTTATTTCTGACCCAAAATTCCTGCTGAAATTGGCTTTTATTTCTGACTTATTTCAGTATTTAAATAACTTGAATAAAAGTCTTCAAGGTCGGGATGAAAACGTGATTACAGCAAAAGACAAACTCCATGGCTTTATAAAAAAAATGAATTGTGGTCATCATCTATAAATCAAAACAACTTTGATTCATTTTCGCCGACACAGTCTTTTATTGAAGAAGTCGGAAGCGAAATAAACATCAACTCATATATATCTGGTATGAAAATGGTGTTAGATAATTTGAAGAAAGAATTGTGTTATTACTTCTCAGTGCAAGAGATATCGGATAACACTGGGCAAAGATGGATCTTAAATCCGTTTTTAAATGCAGCTATAAATGAGGCAAATTTAGCAACTAAGCTCAAAGAGAATCTGCTGGAATTATCTGCCGATGGGATGTTACACTTGGAATTCAAGTCTGAAAATTTGGATACCTTTTGGTTAAAAAGAAAAACAGAATACCTGGAATTAACAACCGAGGCTTTGAAGTGTTTGATTCCATTTTCTACCTTATACTTGTGCGAGTTGGCATTTTTATCAATGGCTCAAATAAAAAGTAAACTAAGAAATCGCTTACATTTGGAAGACGATTTAATACTTAAGGTGGCAAAAACGGATCCACGATGGGAGAAATTAATTGAACAAACTCAAGCGCAACCTTCACATTAAGGTAGAGTACTGGAAGATTTTATATTTTGTTGATGTGTTTGTGTAAAAATAACATAACAAGTATTATTTTGTTAACTTTTTATTAATTCAGCGTGAGTGTGGTGCAAATTTGTGACATGGGGAGTGTGGTCGGTGCTGACAGGACCGATTTTCAGAATTTTTTTAATTGATAAAAGTTATTAATTTTTTTTGTCCTTGTTATATAATTGTTTGTCTTTTACATAACATTTGCATGTGATAATTTTTGTATATATGTTGTTAGGTATAATTCTGTGTGAAATTTAAAAACACTATTAAAATTTCACTTTTTGTTTACTCAACTGAAACTTAAGACTTATAATACATTTTGAAATAAATAACCATTAGATATCTTATTTATAGTCTATATTTCTGTAAAATGCTGCTATTTAACATAAGCAAGCACAGATGTAGTCATTTTCTATTTAAACACATTTTTAATATTTTTTTGTAATAAACTGTTTTAAACTAGCATTTTTCTGACTTGTATGATTGATTATATGGAAATTTCGTTAAATATAATAATTTTAACTCTTCTTATGGACTTTTTTTTTAACTCTTACAAATCTTATAAAAATAGAAATTCAGTTCTCTCGACCTTTCGCGACCCCACTACAGAAGCTTCGCGACCCCCCAGTGGGTTGCGACCCACAGGTTGAAAAACGCTGGTCTATATGATACGCTTGCTACATTAGATAAGAATCTCAATGATTATGAGTTTTAGACTGTCAACAAGATATATTATATAATCCCTCAGTGAACAGTTGACCACTACATTAGTAAGTTGTGGCTATATAGTATCTCAACTTTATTATTTTATATTATTTTCGACTTGTACTGCAGTACCAAACATTTTATGTTTATTTATTTTTATGAAATGTGTATCAGTGTGTTGTGTAAATGTGTTGTTTCATCTGATGATGGTATATGTTATACCAAAACAGCTGTTATGAAATATTAATAAATACTAAACACAAGATTGCTAAGACATAAGTAATTTAGTAATAAACTATTTTTTACTTAAACTGCATTATCTACAAATAGACTGCTGAATTTAATTACAAACTAAAACTGTCTTACCATCTTGAACATTCCAATCAAACAAGTACCACACAATTACCAAGAAATAATGTTTTCAGTTTTTTGTTAATAACTCAGTTATCCTTTCATACAAAAAAAAAAAAAAAAATCTGTTTTGTTTGTCATTAAACGTAAAACACTTCAAATGGCCCCCATTTTGAAAATATACAAAATAAAGTTTTAGTTTTTACTAAAGTTGTGTAACGTAACATTTAAAATGTGTACATTAAATATGAATTCAATATCTTATCTATTTCATAAGTTATAAGGTTTTTTTGTAATAAAATGGATAAAGTGAAGAATTAGAAAATATTTCATTGAACATATTTGGTTCCATTTGGTGTGTAGAACTTGAATGTGTGGTGAGTTTTTTTATAACATCCTGTATAAACTTTTCTCGATATTTCTTAGAACTTGTTATCATTATTATTATGTCTCTGTTGTCTATGGTTAGCCCGGATTACAATCCATCAGCTTTCTGGTGTCTTAATAGTTGGCTAACGTTTCTTGAAGCACTCAAGTTAGCATCTAGTTTTGCGGCAGAGCAGGAGGTGCCATATGGTATTTGGTTCATGGCAGAGCATGTACTCTTCAGTAGTGCGAATGTTGCATCTCTTTAGGTTGGTTACAAGGCAGTCATGCTCGGTATTAGGATGAAAAGAGCCAGTGAGTGTCCCCTTGGTTTGTTGTTATTAACTTCCCAATCACCACCATTAATTTCACAAACGTAAAACTAAACATTTTAGGGGACATGTTCATAGACACCTTTATCCTCATTTTGACTCAAGGATCCATGTCTTGAAGTTTTGGAACATAGTTTAAAAACAGCCTATATTGGCAGGCAGCCATTAAAACCAAAATTTCTAATCCATTTTGAGATCGCAATACTTGTTCCATATGATGGAAAGTGAAAATGTAAACTTATGTGACCAATCTTGACGTAAACATAAAATAAAACTAATACAGTATATTATAATAAAATGTAACATACAAAATAATCAGATTTATTAAGATAAACGTTTTCAGTTCAATAAAAACCTACAAATGATAACTTAAGTTTTAGTTCAAAGTCGATTGCTTTAAGAAACCATGCTTTACACACCACTTTTTAAAGTTTTTGTACACCTTTAGTAACTTTTTTAAACAATTAATTGTTATTTGTCTTCACTTTTTTTTTCATAAACAAGTATTTTTACATTTTTTGGAGCAGTAAATATATGCTCAACCAGAAATCACAAAACAAACTTTTTGTAGTCTGCAAAAGGCCAGTCATTGATGCAAATTAAATGCTAAATATCATTAGATTTTATGGTTGTTAAATTGTTTTAAGAATTTTGTACCAAATAAGAGTACAGTAAAAAAAAAAAAAAAAAAAAAAATCATTAAAGGACCTAGTTCCTCCTAATGAAAGTGGGATTCATTCCAAAACTACCCAGGTTGTTGTAGCATTTTTGTATTTTCTTTCAGTTGGCCTAGTATTACAGCAGGAATCATCATATAGTACTTCATTTGTATAATAATTTCATTACAGTGTACTAGTACAGTACTTGCAGATTTGGTTTTGTGTTGACCATCCCATATCATGAATGTATTAATTATGTGATGTTAAGCTATCGTCTATTATTTGTTGCAGGTTGTTTTGAATTTTTCACGTTTAATTTTTAATTGATAAGTGTTCAGTCATAGCTTATTTTAAATAAGGGAAGGTGTACATTCCAAAACTCATGGTTGTACAAAAGTGATCTTCAAGGCTTTAAAATAAGTAAGTGGGGGGGGGCAACAGTGGAGGTCAAAGTTTTGTTTTAAGTACATGATAACATCATAAACCTTAGCTCAAATGGCTTTTAGGAAGTCATACAACATAAAAAAAAAAATGAGTTAATCAGTATAAAATAAAGTTGGACAAAAGCCAATTACGTTGTTGTCCGTAAAAGGTTCTAATTGTTCGAATGTTGAAAGCTCAAGTGTTCAATATAAACAAATGAATTCGTTACCATTTCCTACTAAGACAATCGAACTGTATGATGTTCAAGAAAAAACTACAGCTGCAGAATTGATGTGAAATATAAAGTGTGTTGATGCAAATTATAGTTTTGCTTCTTGCATGGGCTTTGTTGAAACTTTTCAGGTAAGTTATGTTATTAGTAAATCAAAGCTTTAAAACTTTTACATTAAAAAACCATTTTTTTATGTGATATTTTGATAATTTTGTTTTTATTCTAGGCGATGTTTGGAGACGTAGTGTAGTTCTTGAAAAATTTAGTTTAGGAAGCAACAAAGCCCATTACTTGATCTCAGATGCACTAGCACCCTGTTTCAAAAAACTGACGATTAAAGACCTTGAAGAGGCATACTGTGCAGTTTTGCTTAATGATACTACAAATGCTGCAGGGAAAAGGGTATTGGAAGTTGGTATAAGATATTGGTCCTCTGAGTCAAAACAGACTTTACCCTAGGTGCTGTTACAGCTCCTGTTCTAGTAGAAAAATTGAATTGTGCTCTTAGTGAATCCTCATTTCCCTTGAAAATTTTTCTCATGTTAGGGACTGATAGTCCAAATATAAACAAACCAGTAAAAACACTATTTAATGAACAAGTAACCTTAGTAAGAAATAAAGTACTTTTAAATTTAGGATTCTGCAATATCCACCCAATTCACAATGTTTTTCGTAAAGGCCAAGAGGAACTAGGTGAAGATGGATCAGAAAGTATCTTTGGCCTTCATAATTTCTTTCATAACTGGCCATCAAGTTGGGAAAATTAAAATGAAATTCAAACACAATGCAGCGTTGAAAGGCAGTGCTGAAAGAGTTTTAGAAGAATGAAAAACTGTGGGAAAATATTTTCTAATATATGTGCCTAAGCATATCGTAATATTGCTAAAAAATCTACCACGAAAGCTGAACTTTACTTTGTTATATCTAGTGCACATGTCTTTACAAGCGTAACAGGCTTTTTCCAAAAAGAGCAACCATTCTTCTGTTGCATTCTTTGTTGTCATCATTAATCATAAAATTGTTGGGAAGGATTTAAAAGTCTGAAGTTCTCAAAGATATTGATTTAAAAATAATTGAATGTGTTTTTTTTTTTATTACTGAACATTTACTCCCTTTGGAGAAAATCAAGTTTTCTGATAAAATATTAGCAACATGAAAACTTTTGTGAAAAGGACAAAACTTTTTCTGCCCTCAAGCTAAAGAACATTTTGTTGAGGTTGTTAAGCATGTTGTAAACAAATCACCTGTGTCCAGCTTATCCAACTGTTGAAAGAGTTGTGCAAGCCTCACTGTCTCTGTCACATGGCAATGCTGATGTGGAGCTAGCATTCTCCACATCAGGCAGAACGCTTACTCACAAGAAAACATCTATGTCTGTCAGAATGACCATTAAATGTTTTAAAAAATTTTAAAAGTACAGTAGATCCCCTCAAACTCGACACAATGTGGACTTTAAGGTTGTCGAGTTTGGGGGTTGTCGAGTTTTAGGGAACTTTGGTATTTAATGGTTAGGTTTGCAACAAATACTCAAAATTATTTTAAATAACTGTACATTTATTGATTATCAATGATTAAACATTTATTTCAAAAAAGTCCCTGCCTGACAACAAAAAAATAGTGTGTTCAATCACACATTAAAATTAAATTTATCGATCGGTCAAATGAGATTTAAAAAGTGTTGGCCTTGTACAATAGGTTTAGTAAACTAAAAAGACCTATCCTAATATGCTGTAATAAAATTTACAGTAAAAAACAGACAGTCCATTAAATATTTTTAAAGATTAAAACAATTTTATATATAAAAAAAAAAAAAAACATTAGAGCAAAGTTAGCATTGAAAAAAAAGTCGCCGAAGAAAAAGAATGTCCATACCAAACACAGTCCAATACAAATGCTATAAATTGAACTGCTGATCGCATATAATTAAGAGTCAGATCATTTTTCTCACATGGTTAAGACCTTTATTACAAAACTTGAATCATAGTTCTACGACGCTCCGTTGAATTGTTATGACAAAAGACTTGCCGCTTACTTTAATGGAATCGGTGCTAATGACCGGTAGCATCCGGGTGGTTAGGCGCTTGGGTTCACAACAATATGAATGTTTTGACAACAAATGTTTAGGGCTGTCCTGGTCTACCTGGACCCTTTATCTTTAACTTTGGCCTCTACTATACAGTAGGATTAGAAAGTGGCTAGACAAAGAAGCAACCCTCTCAGCTTTATAAACAAAAGTAACAAGCCTCAACCTCCGGGCATCTGGCAGGCGCACATGGCGTAAAACAATGCAGTGAATGACCTTGGAAATCCCATGCTCCTTGTCACTGGCCCTGTCGAGTTTGACGGAATGTCGAGTTTGAGGGGGTCGAGTTTGAGGGGTTCTACTGTATACTAAACATTTATAATAACAAAGCTTAACTTATTTATTTAAAAAAAAAAATCAATTAATCTTAACTCAAAATGTTCTTCAGTTAAAAACATCATTTAATTTCAAAATACAGTATTGACAAATTTATAATTTTTACTAAAAATACGTGTTCACTTCTTTATAATCTAATTCTAAAATTGTCATATTTTCTCTAGCTTCTATAAAGTCCTCTTCCTCCATGCTTTCATTTAGATACCAATGAATAAAAGCTCGTCTTCGAAACATAATATCAAATTTTTCATTAAGTTTGCTCCATGCATCAGCTATAGACGTATTGTTTGACAACATACATGCTGCCCTTGAAACTGATGCAATATCACTTCTGTTAGCAGTGGAAATTTTTTGATAGTGTATGCCCACCTACGTAAAGACAGTCATTAAGTTTATTTCGGAAAATGGTGTATAAATATACATAGTTATATCATATTTTTCATTAATATTTCACATTAAGGACATTGGGTAGGATGGGAACAGAATGTTTCTCTTGTTTCCTTTATCCACCATAAAAAACAAACAAACAGAATTTAGCTTACAAAATGTCAATGATAGCAAATATTTTTTAGTCATTTTTAATTCCCAACATACACGAAGTATAGATAAAGTTATGTGATGGGTCAAAAAATAGATGTAAAATTTATTGCAGATATATCAGTTTTGAAGTTCCCTGACTACCAAAGTTCTTTTTGAAATCATAATGTCTGTTGTATGAGCGTCCTCTACAACCCAAATGCATGAACCAATTTTAATCAAATTTTGTTTGTGGGTATAAATTTATTTGTCTAACTCAGGACTTTTTTATTACCTAAATATTTAAGGCTAGTGCCATAAAAAAAAACACAAAATAATGATTTTCTCAAAATCGGCTTTATCAATTTTGATCAAATTTTCATACAGTGTAGTCTCTAAGGACGTACCCCTCAGGGGCTCACTTCAGTGAGTATGGGCTTGGGAATCTCAAGGGATCCAGCTGGATCTACATAATTTTTCATATAGTCTGAGGTTAGATAACTTTCTTTCATCTTTCCTATCATGTGTCTCTTGATGAACCTAATTTGTGTTCTTTTCCAAGACCAACCCTATTGGGGTACACAAGGGCTATGAGTCTTTATTGTATTTTCTACCTTTTTTAAAAAAGATTACGATGACAATGGTTTTGTTCAAATTTTAGTTACATCTAAAGACTAATAACCCAAACCCATGTATAAAACCTTAAGTAAATAAATATTACGATGCAGGAATAATTGGCAAAAAACGTAATGAACCTTTACCGCCATCATTCAAAGCTTCATTTATTTTAGTCAAATATGGTTTACATTGAGAACCAGTTTATGTTACAAGCAAAACAGGCTTAGGCCATTTTATATAATACAACGGTAAAATACACACGGTTCATGGAATTTCTGGATTTATGACAAAATTATGAAACTCGATTTTTCTACCTTCATTCCAAATTGGAATCGTATGTAGGTCACGGTATGTAGGTAAATTCAAGACAAAGGTTGTCTGTAAGGCTGGACTGTACCTTGACTTGTGAGAACCTGAAAGTTAAGTTAGAATAAAACGTACCGATTTCTTGGGAGAACCATAAATCCAGGAATATTTAAAAATTGATTTTGTTTAAAGGAATGCATTACACTAAAGGCGTATGTGTTGGCAGCAAATATAAAAAATTAAAATTTTATGCAGTAATTAAAAAGTTATTAAAGTTCAAAGTTTGAGAAAAAGTTCAAATTTCCTCAAATTTGAAAATGAAAAAGGTTTATTAGGTGTACAAGAGTAGGCCTAAAAAAAAGGTAAAATTTCAAAATAGCCTAATTTGAAAATTAGAAAAGTCAGCAAAATTATAAAAGTTTAAGCATTTCTTAAGCAATGGAAATATTAACGTTTTTAACATGAAATTAAAAATTTGATACGATTTATTTAGGTAGAATAAAATTGTAATTCAAACTTAGTATGTAAAATAAATTTAGGGAAATTAATAAGCCCAAATCAAAAAGAAAAACCGTTAAGCTCCCAAGCGCTCAAGAAGAAGAATAACAAAACCAAACCAAGTGAAATTGTGGCTAGTGTAAACAATAGACATGAACCAAAGACTGGGAAAAGGAAAAGCAGAAAAAGTGAAAACCATGAGACTTTTCCGCGAAATGTCGCGAAGAAAACACGAGTGAAAAGTGTCAGAGAACCACACATCGTAGAAGTGTAAATCAAGTTCGTAAGGAAAGAAGAGGGCAGCAGAATTCAGAAAGTTAACTGGCGAGGAAAAAAAAGCAACCCGCGAAAAGTTATAGCAGTTTTAAGGAAAACAAAAGATAAATGAGCTGGCGACAGATAAGAAAGGGGCGTAACACAGCGGCCAATGAGATGCCTGGAAGCACGTCTACCAACGACGAAACAAATTCAATTCATAGAATAAAGCGAGGTTAATTAGAAAAAAAAGGTGAAAAACGATTGGGAGCTAACAGGAAAAAAAAATGAAATTAAAGGAACAGATGCATACTAAAATATCCTGGAACAAAAGGATTTTCTAACCTAAATTAAAAGCAGTGTTAGTAAAAGTTGACAATGCAAATAGTGCCTAACCAGAGTATAAATAAGCTGCACCAGGGAGAATTTGATTTTTTTTTAAATGATAAGAGCCACGTCACTGAGACGCTTCTTTTTTTTTTTATAGGATACAAACGTCTTGCCAAATGACTTAGTATTTTCGTCGTAACCTTTTAAATATTTTTCAAGACCACTTCTGGAAGAATTGACAGGAATAGCAGTACAATACAGAGTTACTAAATGAAGTAGTCATTTAAACTTCATTACTGGATCTCCAAGATACTACATAGCGATCTTCAGGACATGACTTACAGACTTTGAGCGAAAAACCGAACCCGGGACTTCAGACGTCTGTAACATTCACCAAACATCTTTAAGAAGACATCTAGTACCAGTCATCCCGAAAACAACAAGCTTATCAACATGACAACATCTTCACCAACAAGACTCCAGGAACAGTACACAGCTCACCTGTAAGATGAAGTCCGAAAGAAAGAGTTGAAAGGTCAGTATGGAGAGTAAATATGTGGCCCAGCCAAGGAGCTGTAAGGAATAAGTTAATATTAGGATAATATTAAGGCTATATTAGGAAGAAATCATATTCACAAAGCTCAGAATGACCCAACTATTGTGAAACAAGTAAAAAAAATGTTGAAATGCTTGACTTGCAAACTCAACTAGGTTACCAAGAAAACAAAAGGTATATAAGCAATCAGCAGGATTTAGAGGTCTCTCTTGTCTTTTTGGATCTGGGAAGATACACGGCTGTGTGGCTAGCCGTGGTGGAAGATGGCCCAGGAAATCTACGCAACAAACCATAAGCAAGCATTTATATACATTATGTCACCTGGTAGAAGACTTGTAATTTCTTTTATTTAAAATATAATGATAGTTGGAATACTTCTGGGCTTTGAATAAATAATATGGTTTTGTTTTATTGTTTAATTAAATTCCTATTAGTGTATTAAAGTTTTGTAGTTAAATTATTGTATTAAAGTTTTGTAGTTAAATTATTGTATTAAAGTTTTGTATTTAAATTATTGTATTAAAGTTTTGTATTTAAATTATTGTATTAAAGTCTTGTAATAAAGTATAGTAATAAAGTATCAGGCAAATAGACATAAGTTTCATACCAAAGATAAGAGCTAATAAAAACTGAACAACTGATCTTGATTATTAATTGAAATTAAAGAACCCAGGCAGTTTTAAGGGCCGTTCATAACAGAGCCCACTAAACCAAAACTATAATAAGCATAAATTAGGATGTAATGAAAAGGGATTTTAAATAATAAAATATGAATTGGCACTTGCGATTTTGTTGAGCAGTGCAATATGACGTAGAAGGGGGGGGAGAGACGAGGAGTGGAGGGCTTGAACCAGCGAGCCGAGCGGGAGTCAGTTCTGAGAGCCGCAAGAAGGAAGACCACAACAGGACGAGGTTAGTCCATTTTAGGCCACGTGCTAGCTAAATTAAACGGTATGCTTTTCGGCCACTATTAAGGCTTTATCTTGCCGTTATGTCTTTTTTATAAATTATAAATAATTCTGTAATCTTTTAATTCGGCAGTAAATAAAATATAACATTTAATTTCACTTGCGTTGCGTGCGTTCATTAGCGTCCTAACCCGACTCCTTGGCCCATCCTGACAAGATTCGGCTAAAGTGTACGCGGTCTCCAGCCAGCCGGAGCTTCCAGCTGGTCAAAAGAAGTGGAGACCGTCACAATAAGTTAGACCCTATTAGAAATTTGCCTGAATTAAATTCATTAAATTTATTAAGCATACATAGACGTTATTTAGGATGTCTAATTAAAAATAAATTATAATAAAAATAAAGTAGAATCATAAATAAATTTAAATTCAAATTTAATTCAAATTAAATGGATTAAAGGTAAATTTGTGAGAAAAAGGCTAATAAAAAATTCATTACTAAATTCAAATTAAATAAATGACCTGTTCTGTCTTATAATGTTAAGAAATATTAAAAATAAATTTGTTTGTTCATTTTGTATATGTTGAAAAAGTTTAAACAAGAGAATATTTTTTTAAATGTTTTTGAAAAGAATCAATAAAGTTTTAACTTTAATTTTTCAGTATAAAAATCTTTTATTGTGATTAAGTTACCTATTATTAGAATATCCCGTTATTTCATGTGTTATAGATTAAATATTACAACAGTGATAAATTATATAATTATCAAAAGCACAAATAAGAAATTTACAAGGTTATATTCAGTGTACTTGCTACCCAGAGATTGATGATTTGTAAGATTAATTTCTTGTGTTCAGACTGAGCTAATTTAAATTAAAAATACTGGAAGGTTATCGAAAAATGTTTTTTTAAAAAAGTTTTTATAAAATTAATTATTCAACATGTTGTATCACCAAGGCCTACAGAGAGATAGCCTAATACTTCCAGTAGGTGGTATCAACTAATTCTTCAGCTATCAAGATGAATTTGTGTTCCCAAAATAAATTTTTTTTTAACTTGATCGGTGTTAATATATATGTAAAAATGGATTTATATATATATATATATATATATATATATATATATATATATATATATATGTGTGTGTGTGTGTGTTTAAGTATGTTTCAGCATAACTCTGAAATGCCCTAGGCAATTTCAACCAAACTTAGTACACATATGACTTACAATCTGGAACAAAATACTAGGGGTAATTTACTCCTAGCACCACTAGGGGGGGGGGGGAGGGTGACGGTAAATGATTTAAAATTACCGATTTTAGTGTCTAATCCATAGTTTTTGAGGTTGCTGAGATGAATAGTCACTTTATTGATCCTGTTAAAGTTACGTACTCATTGGCATTGGGTTAAGAAGAGGTGAAAAATAAAATGTCTAAAATGATCTAAATTAGTGTCAAATTCATGCTTTTTGGTGTTGTTAAGCTGATTGGTGACAGTCCAAATGAAATGATGTTAAGGCTTAAGTTTACACAAATAGAACTTTCTGGAAATTTGTAGAAATTAATAGAATTCGGTAATTTTTTTTAGAAGATTGTAGAAGTGAATAGAATTCTAATTATTATTTAATAGTTAATTGGATCAAATTGATCATCTTCAAGATTGATTGATTATCTTCAAATTGATTGTCCTTAAATGGTTTCTCTTAGTTTCAAAATCCTGCTATTTCATAAAATACCTATTTCTATTTCTGATTATACACTTTATTTTTTTCTTTTGATAATCATCATAGCAAAGCATGGATACCCAGCTAGTAGTCATTTTAACTTTTTGACTGGCAACTATCATATTGCAACAAAGCATATAAATGCATTGTTTACAAAATTCAATTATGCAATTTACATATTTAAAATATTATGAAATTATTGTTTTTACCAGTATTTAGCATGGCATACTATTGGTTTATTTTACTGTTATGTTCAATATGGCTTTGCTATAAGGGTAAGTACTTCAAAGGGGTTAATGTTAAACATTTTCAAAATTCAAAAATATGCAGTTTAGTTTGGTAACAACTCTAGAGAAATCTTGTTGACCTCTTTTCAAAAAACTTGGTATTTTGATTTTCTCTTGAATTTCTTTTTTTTTTAGAGTCACGTATTCTAAGTTTCCCACAAAAGTAAATTATAGTAAATACATAGATATGACAAGAAAAATTCATAATCTAATCATACCAAAAAACTGAATTGCCAAAATTGTGAAATAACCACACATCCTCCACAAGTGTCTTTTCACTTAAATCATAATTATAATATAGGTAAAGACTATTAAGATATTTAAAGAAAAATATGTTTTATTTCATAGATGAAGCTATGGATAACGAAAGTGTACAATATGATGTTTTGTTATTCCTACATACATTTCTTTTTATTGGTGTGCTAATTGTATTTAGATTTAAAATAATAATAACAAGGATAATTTATCTCCTGGAAGCCAAATAAATAAACAAAAGCCCATGGTAGCTGAAATGCAGTAGGCATGTATAATGCTGCCATTAAAAAAAAAATCTGATTCAATATGTAAAGAATCTATATAGTAAATAAGAGAATATTTAGTAGATATGAAAGACTAGGGGGGAAACATAATAGAAAGAGGCTACCCAATAATTAATGTAATAACAGGTGCAAAAACATTACATAATTTTTTATTAAAATGGGTACTTATATTTGGGCTGTATATCTCATATATCCCCAAAAAATGATTTTTCGACACATCACATAAAATATTGTGATGATATAAAAATGTAAATCAATTAATACCATAATCTTTTTATTTTAATACCAGTATTTTTTTTATAATTTTATATTCAACTTGTTATACAAAAGCTTGAATATAATTAACTGAAAATAACATGGAGCTTTTAAAAGCTAATAAATCTAAAGTAATCTGTATCTATATTTGTATTAAATACTCTGTATAAATCAGTATAATAAATGTTTTTCCTTGTTGTTTAAAAATGAAGAACCTCTCGGTTATCACCACCTTATTAAAAAAAGTATATAAATTAATGACTTCTAGTCTTCAAATATTATAGTAGCACAAGAGTCGGAAAGGAACATGAACTGATCAGGAGAGAGTTGATAAGAAAGATGAAAAAGAGGGATCTAACCCAAGACTATATAAAAAAGTATAGATCCAGCTATGGACCACATACTCATTATAAGGGTTGGTATTCAATTTTTAATTGAGCATTAATATTTGATTTATAACAACTAATATCTCATAAAAAATTATATCCTTACCTTATATCCAGTAGTACACCAATCAACACATTTAATGCATTTTGCTGACTGCACCTTTGCTATAGAAGAATTTACATCCGTAGGAGAAACATCGCCCCTAAAATGGAAGCAGCATGCGATGTACTTCCCTTTCTTCAGGTTGCACCTGACAAGTTGGTTTGACGGATCAAAGCAAGAATCTGTTAAATCACTTACTGAAATATTTTTGTTAAATGATT
This sequence comes from Aphrophora alni, assembly GCA_963513935.1. Classification (NCBI taxonomy): domain Eukaryota; kingdom Metazoa; phylum Arthropoda; class Insecta; order Hemiptera; family Aphrophoridae; genus Aphrophora; species Aphrophora alni. Next base: position 138,872,024 of record OY740765.1, on the reverse strand, counting down.
TCGTACTTGATAATAATGGTGCATATGATATTATAGGAAAATGCATTGTTGGAAAGGTGACTAAATTTTGTTGAAACTCATTCATGTCTACGTTAAGAGATCCATTGAATCTTAAAGATGCTGTTACTGCTGAAGCAACCTGAAATATAATAAAGAAATATTTACTTTTTTAACAAAATTCTAACGAACTTTTGTGATAACTTTGATCAATACTAACTCAAAGTAAACCGTGTAAAAACAATATAGAAAGCAAAATATAAACTAATTAAAACTGTCAATAAAATGTTGTTTTGATAGTTGTTTTTTAATTACATCAGTCATTTTGTTTTTTTCCCAATTATTCTTGAATCCATAATTATTTTCCCCATTGAATGAAATCGGCAGAGCCAATTTTAAGACATCAGGTATTTTATAATATCTCCTATGATCGATTTTTGGTTTATTACTGATAACTCATAAAATCAGTATTTTTGGAGTAATGGGAACCAGTGCGTTATATTTTGGTCCTTTGTGCAAGTAACGATTTTGAGAAAATTGTAATTTTGTGTTTTTATTATGGCAGCTACCTCCAAATTAAAACAAACTTCCGGAGATGTAGCCAAAATATGTTGAAAAATCTATTAATTTTTGGATTCATCAGGCCTCAAAATTGATATATCTGTAAAAATCATGATATTGATTTTTTCACCCATCACATACTGGTAAATTTCCTTATGCTACATACAAATGAGAATATAAAAACTGTAATAAATTAACTATGGTATTGTGGTATTTAACCAGCACCATCATTCAAAGATTAGTAATTATGTACAAGGTTTAATGAAACTTGTATCCATGAAATAGCCATTTATAGGATTTGTGTTGATATCTCTGCTCTAACAAGACTTGTTTCTGTATATAAGAAGCCAGAATTCATAATTACATTGATATCAAATTTTCTTGGTAAGTTAAAAATCCAACTGTATTTTTGTATATTCAAACCGTTTATTATTGAAATCAAGAAGATATTACTCATAACATTTACAGTTGAAATCACGAACATCTTTTTCAATGACCCAGTATATCAACTAAACAAATATTTAATATCTGAAAAAAATATGATATTTAAAAATATATATATTTATAATGAAATCAATATATTACCTGCCCAATGACATTATTCAGTTTGATATATCGGGGATGTTCAATGTCAAGTTTCTTTGTACATATGTCATATAATGCTTCGTTATCCATTATAAAAGCACAGTCAGAATTGTGCATGCCATTATGAGTTGACAATATGGTGTTATATGGTTCTACAATTGCACTGGGTACCTTTTTGGAAAACATTATCAAATTATTATAATGATTAAACAAATTTAATTATCATTTAAATTTGATTGTGTAGCCTATTACTTGTGAATATTTTAACACAATTATCTTTATAAATCTTTGTTTTTACACACTGATGTTTTAATCTCTAATAACTTGTCCTTAGTAACTATTTTAGTTTGTTTTAAAGTATTTCTTCTTAAGAGGGTCACTTTCCTCAAATATGGAAAAATATTTGAATTTCAGTTTTTTATTCTAAATTATAGTCAGAAATCTCTTATTGAAAATGATGTATATTTTCTGTGTTTATGGTAATCAAAAGTGTAAAAAACAAAATTCTAGAACTAGTTTTAAGTTTTAGGAAGAAACCAAGCATAAGGTGCACTGTGATTCATGCTTATTGCCTAGCTTTCTACATACAGTAATTACACACTACATACAATAACAACTAGTTCATTTAATAATTTTAAATACATGGGGCACATTCAGAATAAAATGGGCTTCAGATTGAAAGTTTTCAAAACAAAAATGCTACGAGATGGAAGTAAATTTGAAGGGAAAACAAAATAACGAACGTCACAATCCAGCAGATATAATAATACTACAAAATTGCTATATTGAGAAACTTGTCTTCTACCAAGTTTTAGCTGGTACAGTAGACTATCATAAATCCGGACTATTGTGGCGGACGGCTGGTCCGGATTCCGAATTTCCCGGAGTTGGAGATAAGTCGGCAGCAGCCGGGCCGATACAAGCAGTGATAAGTACACATGCAATCGCTATCGGCCCATGCCGATACCCAACGACACATGTTACATTCTGACACATTAACTAATGGTACTGTTACTGTAATGTACATAATACAGTACTGGACTGCAATGTAAAACATTAGTGATTTTAATTCTATCAAAGATATGCAAGCTGCAGTCTAGATTGAGTATTATCATTTAGCATCATCCAATGTGGGCACAGCATGCCCTATGCCCAAAGACAAGGACTTATGGTGTCAGTTGTATATTGCAACATGAAAGCCGAAAAGTGTCAAGATCAGCTTCAAAAGAAAATAGAGCTTCCAAACATAAATTAGAGAGAAAAACTTAAGATGAATATGAGGAAAGGAAGGAGATAATCCCTCATATGCTCCAGCATGTATTGAAAGGGAAAAATGGGTTTATTGAATAGTTTTATTCCACTTATTTACTTATTTTTTAGTTTTTTGCTGTTTTCCAAAGTTGTCAGGAATGGAAAAAGATATCTCAATAAATGATTTTTTTTAATTGTTCAGGAAAACATTTGCTATAGACAGAAATATAAACCACTTTATAACCTCAACAATTTGTTTTGTAAAAATATATTTCCAAGTTTAAACTGTATAATAAAAAAACTGTATTCATCTTTAACTGTTTCTGATAAAAGGAACATAATATGTTATATTATAAAGATAGGAGAAGAGCAGCCCCTTAAAACACAGAGATCAGCTAAAACGATTTCTGTGTGTGTCAATATTGTAAGCCTAGCAGTGCAGATATTACAAAAAAAACCCCAAAGTTTTTTCTAGTGATATGATTAATAAATTTGGAGTTTTTAATCTTGTATTGTTTTTTATTGTACCAATTGTATCACAAGAGGTCGGTATTTTTTAATTAATATGGCATAAATATGGAACATTCTAAAAACTTTGGCACTTTACACTTATGTTACATAGATATGTAAAAAAAGGAACCCTTGAGTTTAATTTTTTTATGCTCTATCAATTTAAATATCGGAATAACAAAATAATTGTACGTTTTCATCAAAACTATTTTATTTTCATAACCATTACAAATTTTTAATTTGCTGATAACATGAATATGTGTATAATTTAATAAAGAAAAGTAAAAAAAGAGTGTACCTCTTCATGGTACAACCCACGCAGAACATTTCACGATAGTTTTCACACTTTAGGAATATATTTCATTAGTCAAAATAATTACTGCCAATGCTGTAGAGAACACGTGACATTGAAACTGCTTTGGCCTACAGCTTTTACAGTTGTGATGGTGTTGTTAGGAATAAGGATAGTTTTAGTTATTAATATAGTCTAAGTTCTTTTTAGGAACACTGTATGGCAACAATTATTGTGACAGACCTGGAAAAATGATGAAATTGCTTACCTTGCAAGCAAGGCAGATGTCATTGATGCTACAAAGACATATAAACCCTTGGGTGGGAGAAAACTTGGTCAGTGGGCCAAGATTAATTGAGGGAAGTGCTGCAGGAATTTTTGAAGATAGCCAGACGACTTGGCGAGTAAGAGAATCCTGGGAGTATTGAGAATTCTGATGAGCATCCATGAATGGCAAGCAGGGTGAGCAAACTTCGTGTCTAAACCTTGTAATTATTTCATGACACAAGTAATAATAAAATATAACGTAGAATCAGATCTGTGAGTCACAATAATTAGAGTCATTCTGCATTAATAGTAGTAATAAAGATATTGTATTATTATAATAAGATAGGAGATAGTCATTGTTAATAAAAATTAATTAGTATACTCAACCACTGATTCTATGATTTTGATAAAAATTAAGAACCCAAGCAGCTTTGAGGGGCCGTTCCTAACAGTGTAATACTCAATTTTTGAATTTTGCTTTGGTGCCAAAATATCAGCTAATGGAAAAAGATATTTATTATTGGTTGAAAGAAAGACGACGCAAGTCAAGTTGATGTCTGTAAATAACATTTGAAATAAGGGGAAGAGAAATTAAAATAGATTTCCAAAAAATATGTATTTAAAATAAATAATGTTTAGTTTTTAGATAGAATGAGTATTGGAGTGAAATTTTGTGTATGTAAAAGCGAGAGTGTGTGTTACCAGGCAAGAATGATTTGGACAATGTCCGTGTAACTTGAAAGGTGAACCCTGTACTCGGATGGTAAGCGTGCAAGCTCAAGGTTAATATTTAGTCGGAAGAGGGAGTCCAAAGTGAACGGACGTAGTGTTGTGAGTGGTGAAAGAAACATTTGGAGGGCAATGAAATTTGTTTTTGAGTGATTTTTTGAACTTATGAACAATGTAATTTAATGTTTAAGAGTCTGGAGATGGCGTTTGAGGTGATCAGACTTATTTTTGAGCCTTAGACAACGTTCAAAGTAATCGGACATAATTTTTAGTAGTAATCGGAACAATGTGCCGCTTTCAAAAAATTGAAGACGAGTAATATTAACAAAGACCGTTGTTGGAAGTGTTGTTGACAGGTGATTTCGAGAGAAAGACAAGTTTTCATTTTGAACATTATGCAAACAGTGACGAAGTTATCATAAGGAAAGTAACACATCAGCGAACTGCAATGAACAATCTTTCCTTCAATATAAAATTGGTAACTGGTGTTAAAATACACCTAAAATAAATATTGTAAAACCATTTTAGATTCATTATTGTTTGATGTTTTAGTTATAAGTTTAATGATTTTGATATTTTCTTTTTATACTTACTTTGCCGTTAAAGAATTTAACGATTCCTAGTAAAAAGAATAATTTTGTTGAGATAAAACAATTTTAAAATACTTAAAACAAATAAGCTCAATTAACTCATTTAATGAATAATTTTCTAGAAGTTGCAACTCAACATTTAAAATAAAGATTCAATATTTTGACATTCTTAAAATTTATGTACTTGTTCAATAATGTGTTTAATAAACAATGTTCAGTTTCAGGAAAACAAATAAGGACTTCTTATTTACTGTTAAACCACTGTAAAGTACAATTAAAAAAGAATCACGACCCAGAGAATTGTAATAACAAGTAATAGTTGAATTTTTTTTTTAATTTTTCAAAATTGGTGAGTTAAGAGGGGGCCGGAGTCAACAAAAATATCACTATTTCACAGCGCCTTTACATGCAAGAATACAGTAGCGCCACTATTGCCGCGGCCACTAGTACTACTAGAAACCCTCTAACTAATAGGAGAACATCATCCACTATCGGCAGTAGTGATGGCTAAATTATTGAAAAAATCAATGTTTCGATATATATAATCATGAAACGATAAAACGATTACAGAACAAAAGCCTTATTTACAACAAATAGTGTGAAAAAGATGTTTTTTCGCCATCCCTAATCGGCAGTCGGTAATCAATAGTGTAGTACGGTACAATCATTCTTATATTTTACTGTGTCCTGCTGTCCCGTACTTGCGTGCCGTACATTAACCCACGTGGCGTATAGGGGTCTCCAAAAAATTCTCAAATCACTATTTTTAAGAATCGATTAAGTCATATTGATTGGTATTCATAGATTGAAATAGAAATTATTCTTAGAATATTAGATTATAAATAGAAACATATTCTGTAAAAATATGTAACAATAATATAAATTTTTAATTGCGTTCCTATTAGAGTAGAAATAGCCGCCTTTTAAAATTTGGGAGAACTGTAGTAAATTTTAACAACTCACTGTTAAAATTCAATTAATTACCGTCGTAACTCTTACAAGACCAGAGATTCCAGAAATCATATTAGTCCGTATGAGAAAAATGGGGAAATTTGTAGGCATTCAACGAATAACATTTAATAAGATTTGAATTAGTTATTTATTTCAATCATTTATATCATTGCAAATTTTTCCACGCTTGTTTGAAATTTATTTTAATTATACATTAGGCAAATAATATATATTATTTTGAGGGTTAGATTTTTAAGATAGTTTATCAATAAATATCATCAAACAGCCTACGACACCTGACATTGAGTTAATTGAATTAATTGAGAACCAATAGCCGCCTGTCTTCTGTTTGTATAACGGGATTAGGAGTATGACTCACTCACTGGGCCGCCTCACCGCGTACCGGCCGTGTCCTTAACTCTGAGCAGACACAATAGACCCAAGAGGTCGACCATTAGCACGGTCCAATGGTTTCCACATTTTTTGTGTTTTGGCATCCTATCTACTCCATAATCAAGTCTGGCTGTAACCACCTTCCTAGCACATCGATTACAACGCGGCTCTTCGTGACAAACTTTCCCCTATTTATTTGCAATATAAGTCTTTATTCGTTGACATTATTTAAATACATTTCACATAAAATAGATCAAAATATAAAAGGTAAAAAAATAAAAAAACAGATTTTTAAATATTTAAACAATTAAATGTTTTTGTTTTTTTTATTTACTAATGTAAAGATAAATGGCAAAAACCATAAGTTTAGTAGGCCTACACATCGATTATAAAAGTACAAAAGTAAATAATACATGACAATAGATATTTAACAAAAGTAAAACAATAGTATAAATATTAAAATGGTCATAATGGTAAACAATTTCAAAATAGGTATTAATACAAATGCAATATAATATTATAATTGAGTAAAAAAAAACCAACGGAGATAACAAAGAAAAACGTAAAGTTTACATCGGAAAAAACAACGCAGATTTAAACCTATGAACGGTTCAAAATTCAATAAAGGAATAACACTATTCAAACAAATACTAATAAAAATCCAGTGAAAATGCATAAAGTACTAATTACCATAAATAAAACCCTAAAAGTAAACTATTGATAACAATTTTGATCGGCATGGACGTACGGAAAAAAATAAACTATAATCAGAATCAAGATAACAGGGAACGTATACTAAAGTAAAACAAAATACAAATAATTACAAATTCGTTTTAAATGTTACTTTACAATAACATGTTATTGTAGTTTCCATGTTATTGATCTGATTACTATTACATTAAAGACGTTTGATTATTACAATATAAAATACGTGATAAAGGACTCGTTTTAAATATTTTCTAGTTTTTAAACTCATAAAAACCGGTTAAAGTTGTCACAATTGTACCATGTTTGGACTCATTTTGCGAGAAATAATATTTAGAGTTCAGTACTTAGAGTAAAAATTAGGTAAAGTTAAAATCTAGAAAAACTTGATTTTGTAGCACAAGGGCTAGTTTGTGATTCATAGAAGTACCATTAGCAGCAGGTAGGCCGAGCCGTACGTGTGAGTGTGTCTGCGCGTTAGGGAGCAAGGGTCGCCCTAATGCTTCAGAGCGCACGGCTGTTTGAACAAACTATAGAGCAATCACCTTTAGTCTCACGAAGACTAAAAAATATACGCTTTTAGGTGGTTTCAATAATATCAAGTATAGTACTTTCAATTTTCAGACATACCTCTTAGTGTGTAATTGCTACAAATAATAATTATTAAATTTACGTTTTCATGTAATAGTTTTAGTTTATTTGAATTTTTATAGCCAATCACTCTACGAATTCAATTATCTTATTCTTGAATGATATACTAGCTGTTACCCGTGACTTCTATTCAAGGGTCGTATTGAGTAACTAAAGCACAAACTTTTGATACAAAAAATAATGATACCGGTAATTGTATGACGTTTGCAATCTTCCTTGCCGGTGAGCGACGCTAGTGAAACCTGGCGTGGCATAGATGAACAACCACGACCGCCGATCCACATACTCTGTAAACTCTAAATGCAGAGGTATTTTTAAACGACAAAATAAAATACTTCTAATGAATATATCTGAAATATTAGACAGCAATTTTAAGATCGAATTTTTACAACGGAATTAGTTTTGCTAGAAAAACATCGAATTCTTATGGGGAAATAGATGTTGCATTTCTTAAAATAAAAATAGAAAACAAAACTTTTCGTAAACAAATTTATATAGGCTGATACGTATGCTAGTAACAAATTATTTGGCCCTTACGATTTTTTACTGAACGTGCTGGTTCTCGGTGAGGAAAACATAAACTATACCCGCCCCATGTTAAACTGGGGATCTGAGCCGTGAGCGGTTGGGTTGACTCCGGCCGCCTCTTAATTCCACTTGGCGCCCATAAAGCTGAGCAATTTATTTTAATTCTTATAATTTTTTTATTGGTTAGCAAAAGAAGTTTCCCCTCACATTTTTATATATTACAATATGCGATCCAACTTAGGGGCTATTTGTTTATATTTAATAATATAAGCAAATAAGTCGAAAAAGCAAGTGGTTTTTGGTAAATTAAGAAGTTCTTAAAAAAAGGTAAGACTAAGTAAGTAGAATAATAATAAGTAGAATAATAAGAATAATTCTCTCTGAAATTTTTAAAATAAGTAAATGATAAGTAAATAAATAATTTAAAAAAATAACTCTAAACTTAATTAAAAGTGTAAATAATATTCAAAATGGAAGGTACGATAAATAATAATCTAATAAGTGAAAAAGAGAGGGTAATGAAAGAGTTTAAATCAATGAAACAAGAAGCTGATAAATATTTTGGAAATGTAAGTAAATGTTTTAGAAAAGAAGATTTAAAAATAGATGAAACGGGTAATAGGACTGAACAATGGTGTGTAGAATTAAGAAGGGATGAATTGGATGAACGTTGGCATGTAGGTTTAGGACGGGATGAGATAGGTAGGGAAATAGAATCAAAAGAAATAACAAAGATGTTACATGCTGTATTAAAAGTAAGAAATGAAATTTATACAAAAATGGCAAGTAGATTAGCAATAATAGTAAATATTGATTTTCAATTAAAGTTATTTATCAAGAATAGTCAAACTGAAGTAACAAAGAATGTTTGTGTGAATGATTGTGTTATAAGAACTAATAATAATGTAAACAATGGGTTATGTAATAATAAGGAAAATGTAGAACTTAAGGGAAATGGTGGAGTTAACGACAGTTTAAGTGAAGATGAGAAGTAAGAACAAAAGTTATAATTATTTTTTTTTAATAAAAAAATTTTTTTTTGTAGATGTGAGTAAAGAATTAAAACAATGGAATAAAGAATTAAGACAAGATAGATTAAATTAAATAAATAATGTAGGTGAGGTTAGTAATCTTGTAAACAAAGAACAAATAAATAAGAGTGAGTGTATGAATGAGAATGAAGCTAAAATAAATAAATCTGTAAACAAAGTGTCAGATAATGCAAAAGTTTTATCAGCTCTAAATGTAAAGCATCAGAGCCGTTTTAGAATAATAGGTGGGAACAAATTTTGATGAATAAGGTTAGAAATGAGTTTAAAATACAAGATCAAATAAACAAAAGTTTCTATGAAAAAGATAATTTTGAATATAATCGTGAAATGTTATCTGTACAGATGTTCTTTGAAATTGTAAAGACATTCAGTGAAGTTAAGGAGTTAGAATGGTTGGATTACAAAAGTAGGTCAGTAGTTAAAAGAATGTTTGTGAGAGGTTGAAATTACCAAAACAAACTGTTAATCAAAAACATGTTAGGACTTAGGGACAATTTCAAAAAGAAATTTAGTTTTAGGATGATGTCTAACTCAAAACAAAGTTATAAAAGAAAAGTTATGTTTGTAATGGTCGCTAGGTTAAAGTTAACCTAAGAAAGAAACACATGTATACAAAAATGCATGGACTAATCGGTAATCACAGGAATAAATAAATAATCTGTATCTAGGTCGTATTGAATAACAAATTTAGGAAAGAATTGTAATAATGTAAAAAGTTTTGAAATCAGACGGATGTGAGTAAAGAATTAATATTAGATAAAAGTTTTGCAGTTATTAGATTTAAGATAAATGGACTGTAGAATAAATATAATAACAATCTTAGATAGCTGAGCAATTTATTTCAATTCTTAATTTTTTATTGGCTAGCAAAAGTAAGTTCCATTTTTATTTTTTATATTACAATGGTCAAAGATTTCTTTCATAAAAAATTACCCTTGTATTAAAGAATAACCATGCTATAATAACAACGACTAAATATTATTATAAAATTAGGTAATACTGTAAAAGCATCATACCTTTGGAGAAGGCAGCACTAAAAATTCTAATCGACTTTTCTTTCCAAATTCATCACCAAGAAGTTCGAGCAAATGAGCTGTGAATCCAGAACCAGTACCTCCTCCTAATGAGTGAAATAGAAAGAAGCCCTGCAAGCCACCACATGAATCTGTTATCCTTCGTAATTTGTCCATGACATGGTTATACATGTCTTTCCCAATGGTATATCGACCTCTGGGATAGATGCAACCTGCATCCTGTTTGCCAGAAATAAGCTGCTCTGGTTTGTACAAATCTCGATAAGCTCCAGTTCGTACTTCATCTAGGGAGTGTAAATTTGATGATTATGATTTTTAAGGACAATATAAATATAAGTGATTTTAACATTTCTAGTTGTTATAGTACAATTCAGTTCAGACGCGCATATAAATTTAAAGTTTTTGTAAAATTTATGCTAATGTATTTCAAATTTTATGACCACTTTTACCATTTGAATAGTTTAGTCAATCCAACATATTTTGAATAGTTGTGTCCAACTGTTGTTTTACAAATTAACGTTTATTGAAACACTAACTTTAAATAGTATTCTTAACTTATTCTGCCAATATGCCGATATAGTTTACATAAATATTTAAAAAAATTAGCTTTCTATTTTTAAAAACTTTAAATCAATGGAAAGTCAATTCCGTTTCATGTCCTAAACGCCAGTAATAATTTTCACCATAGTATATTTAATTGTCAAATATTTAGACTTGAGTGAATATAATATTATTTAACTCTTAAAGATGGAGGAAAAATTTACTATTCAATTAAGTTTTTTGTTTGTAATTTTTTTAAATGTTAATTGGAAAAAAATGCTCATGAAAATGTGTCATTCCATCCCATTCAAGGTTTTTAGTACCGTATTTAACTTGTCTCGTACCATTACTGCTGTAACCAAGAGAGATGTTATTGACTGTTGGTTTGTTGAGTGCCAGTATTAAATTTTACTTTTTTTTAGTTTTAAGCTCTGTAAATGGTCTTAAGGTATTGTGATAACAGCATTCATTACTGTAATTTCCATCCCCATATGTATTAGACGCTTAACACTGTATTTTTAAAAAGTAATTTTAGTATTATATTAGCTTTGATGTGTTCTAACCTGAGTGGAATATTCAGTAGTAATAGCCAAGGCACTCCCAACATTACAAAAAATATTGCCTTATGTCATTTCCGTTCTTGTCTATTCTGTCCCATCTATTGTAATATTTATTAGGGGATGGAATTGAAACAGGTGGGATGGATCTGTCAAATGTCGGTTTTTTATTTAATAGTATAAGTATAATAACAAACTTTTGCGTCATTAGAGCTTTTTTGTTTAAAAAAAAAAATTAAACAATATAATTCAAAAATTTGTCATTCTGATGATAACAAACGAGGAATGTCAAAGTAGTTCCTATTCAGTGTTTATTGTAATTATCAGTCAATATTCGAGGAACCTATTTGGCACTTTTTTTTTGTTATAAAGGTGGATCAAGACAATTTCATGAAGTAAATATCTTGAAATTTCAGGATAGAAAACTGTCTAAAGTAAAACTGTCGTATATTCTCCCGAATTTTATGATTAAATTTTTGTTTTGTATTCTTCAGTGATGAGAGATAGCCGACCAGAACATTGATTATCGTGTACATATATGTTTGTGCTTCATTAAACTTAGTGCACCATTTTTTCCTAACAGAAGCTTCATTTATCACACTCTTACCATAGACTTATTTAATTTATTTATAATTTCAATAGACAGAACCGTTTTTGCATAAAAAATCCGAATGATATTAAGCACTTCACACTTAGCGGGATTTACTAATGCCACACATTTTAAAATTGTGTGAAAAATAAAACGTCTGACCAGCATTCAGTTTTGCAACAGACTAAGCTTGTAGTAGTTGTTGTGGAGTTCATTGTTACAGCGACAACGACTGGTGCGGCCCTAGATGACTGTCAATCTCTAATATTCTTTACTTTACGGAAGACCCTCGTATTAATACAATACATACTATATAGTACAAATAACACCTACCCGAACGTATTAGGATAAAAATAAACCCTATACAGTACTTAGTATATACAAATTTTAGTTGCTGCTGTGAAACAAGTAAATTCATTCATATTTAATCTCTTAACAATATACACAATTATATAATTTCCTGGTTATAACCAGGACAGAACACTTATATCTAACTCCTTAGCATGCCACAGAATCTATTTAAACTTACCAATAATTGTTGGCTCCAAATCAACTAATATGGCTCTAGGTACATGCCTACCATGTTCAGTCTCGTTAAAGAAAGAATTGCAACCAGCACAACTGTTTGCATCCAACTCACTGACTGCAGCTAACTTGCCATCTTTCTCTATATTGTGTTCTATACAATATAACTCCCAGCAAGCATTGCCAACTTGAACACCTGCTAGACCAATGTGAATTGAAATGCATGCTCTCTGACAAGAACTTTGTTGCTTCAAAACCTGAAATTAATAGTTTTAATATATAGCTTTAAATATATTTGTATATGTGTAACAAACAGCACAATATTATTTATATTCTGATTTAAATTAGGTTCCATTATTATATAACTATATGATAAAATTATTAATTCTTCTGAACATCCTATATATTTTTCAAATGTTTTTATTTAAAAAAAAAAATCTAATTTATAGACTTTACAAGTTAAAAGCATGTAGAAATTTATTCAGATAACCTACATAATTGGTTGAGGTATTTTTTAAAGCAAAATACATCAAGTTAATCATTAGTAGTCATTTCATCATCTGTAAGTTAAAATACATGTATGTGTTAAACAGAAATATGCATTGTGCGTTAAAATGATACCACAACCGATTCTGTAGTTAATATGAATAGATTTTTATATCCGGTTAAAGCTGTTGTAAAGTCTTTCTTAAAACATCTTTTACAGTATTCTGTATTTATTTTTGTTGCATTTATACCCTTATGGAAGAAGTATCTTATATAATATTGAGCAGTTTTAGTCATTGTCCAAGCATTAATTTTAAACCTAGCCAAAAGAGTAAGGTCTTGGGGGGAAAGTGTTTTTTCAAATTTTCCATTAAGAGAGTGTTAATACGTAATTTCAAACTGGTGTTAAATAAATCTCTATATAAAATTTACTCTACTTATCAGCACATATTATAGTGAGAAAAGTCGAGTTTTCATCATAAGCAATAAAAATAAAATGTTACTCTTATCGTCAGTTTTAACATACAATAATCAACATTGTCATTCATATGTGAACACTAAAATTAGAATGGGGAAAAATGGTTTAAAGGTTTAAATGTTTTAGTATTTAAATCCTCCATCATTAAAGGCGGTTTATTTTTTAGTAGAACTGCTAAAATTAGAACTGCTAAAATTAAAAATGCTCTTCTTAAAAATACACCACCTATGTGGAATTATTTTTTGTTTTATTTCTAATTAATTCTAAACTCTAAATCACAATGTGATTGCAAATATTTATTTCTATAAAACTTTAAATAGAAATTATGTAGAAACTATCTTATATAAAACTTAAAACAAAAATTTTTTTAAGAGACGAGTTAATTTTTTTTTTTTTATTCATAGATAAAAGACTTTGTTAACCGCCACAGCTGTAGACTTTGAGGCTTACCAACCAAATGAACTTTTTCAGTATATTTGTTACTCTCCTAAGGTACTTGTGGTCAGTGGCGGATTTCCCACTAGGCACTCTAGGCCAGTGCCTAGGGGCGGCATGCTCCAGGGGGCGGCACGGCCGGCGGGACCGTGGCGCCGCGATGGTAGGCGCGGCGCGCCGATGACCGAAAATAGAGTCAAAAGGCGCTGAATTCGCAATGCAGCATGTTTATCAAAAACAGAGCAGTTTAGAACAGAGCGGTAAAATCGAACTAGACATCGACGCCGTTGAACAGCTAAGTGTAAATTCAGGTAATTTAGTTTTAAAACAAACTGAAACAGATTTTAATGTAAGTGACGACCCAATTGAGTGGAAAATAAACGATGCTACAATTGATATATTATTAAAAAGAGGGATAAACCAGAACAAAGACTGTGATTTTATAAATTCAAAAAGAGATATTTTGGCGACAAAGTAAGATATTTAAACAAACATTTCTTTAATAGGAAATTGTTAAGTGGAGAAAACATATTACGGGACTACTTGGTGTATTCAAAAAGTACAGGTTCGGTATTTTGCGCTCCCTGCAGATTATTTGGACAGACAAGTCAGACAATGACAAGTTCCAAATTAATTAGTGAAGGTGTGTCAGACTGGAAAAATATTGGAGCAATTTTGTCCAACCATGAAAATTCACAGGAGCACATGAACTCTCAACAAGCTCTATTGACTCGTAAAAGAGGAGTTGGGACACTTGATACTCAATTTGATTCGTACGTCGAAACTGTTAGGAAATATTAGAGAAACGTTTTGCAAAGAGTGTTTGCTGTGGTAAAAAAGCTGGCAAGCCGGGGATGCCAGTTTTGAGGATCGGATGATATATTTGGGTCACTACACAATGGTGGTGAGTTCATGATGTCACTGATTTTATTTTATTTTATTTTTTATTTCACTTCACAACTTAGTAGGTTTAAGATTTTATAAGTTTTTTCGTTTAAATATTGTTGGTTGTACCTTTTACAAATAATACTAATTAAGATTAGCCTTAACTAGAATTTAATTTTATTATATCAACTATTTTATTAGCTTAATAGTTATATGTGATTACTGTTCAAGTCTATTCATTGTATTTTTTTTATTGTTTCAATTGGAATTGTTTCATAGTATTAGATCAATAAAATTATTTCCCAAACATAATAATTTAACATATTTTTGTTTTAGTTTGTAAGAGCATATACCTTTAAATGTGATTAAAATTTGAAAAAAAGTAATTCTCAGTGTTTTTAACAAAATCCTTTATGAACTGTTCCGATTTAGTATATGATTGAAATAATGGCGTTAACATAAAGAACTTGGTAGACCGAGTCTTGCTCGGTAATATTTCATTTTTATCAGTTCATCCAATTACTATAAAACCTTTCAGAGTCATTAAATGTATACACATTTCTTTTAATACTTCATGCAATTTTCATCCCACATTTTGAAATAGTGTTTATCCTGTCAGGAGGCTTTATATTTTCAAACAGCTGTTATGATTACTTTGTTTGTTCCAGTTTTCGTTGTTTATTTCGTTACCAACACACAATATTAAACCCAAAATATTAAACCGTTTTGACCCTATAATTAATTTATTTACGCAACTAGATGTTGTCTGGCCAAGTAACCTGTACTGAATATGTTGTGGAGCAAAAAAAGTTATTTCTAGCATTTTAAAAACATCCTCGGAGCCTGAGATATCAATCAATCAAGGAAACATACATTCCTCTATAATATCGTAGGATATTATGGTACGTGAAGTACTACAGGGGGGCGGCAGTCAGAATAGTGCATAGGGGCGGAACATTTATAAATCCGTCCCTGCTTGTGGTGTAGAATAAATGAGTAATCAAGTTGTAAGCTCATTCATGTTTGTTATGAAAATAATTACAGATGTCACTCGCTTAGACCTCCTCGAACTTTGTTTTCTCACAAATTGAAGACAGAAAAACAAAAAAGGAAGTAAGGGCCATTTTTAGGAGCACCACTCTATTACAGTGTCAATGTACGAGAATCTCTCACTGACTGGTTTCCCAGGTGTTCTGTTTTGTAGAAGAAGCCCCGACTCTTTCTTCTGAGAGTTACATAAGAAAATTGTATACACTGAGAAAATTTGGAATCTATGCCATATAAGGGAGAGAATCATTGTCACGATAGGTGACTGTTATTCCTGGTGTAATCAACTGATCAAGGGTACATGAGTGGAGATCAACTTTCTTCTAAATGATTGGCCAACATGAGTGTGTTCATATTTATTAAGTAATTACAAACTTATTAGGTAATGTAAAAAACTTGATTATTTTCTATATTTATCTTTTGGTATAAAAATAAATAATTTTACTGAACCATAAGCACAGTTATGTTATCTCAAAACCACAGACACATTTTTTGATGACCCTGTATGTCATAGTAAGGCCTATAAAGCACTATACTACTAAGTAAGCAAAAGGTTCCTTTTAACATCAACATATACAGGTAAATTAAAAATTAGGATCATAATCTGTAAATTAGTTGCGTACTTACCCTTGGTGACATGCTACCAAAAGTGTTGCATCGTGATGCAACATCTCCATTTTTGTAATTTCTTCCTGTGGTTGACTGAAATTATGAAGATAACAAATATAAAAATAATAATACACTAAAACATTTTTCATCGCACATCTCATTCTTACAAAATAATACAATCAACTACAATAATAATTAGAAATTCACTAATAAAGTACTCTTTATAAGCTTACGTAAACTATTAATTTAGTTTATGAAATGAATTAATTTTCATACCATTTTTGCAAAAAAATATTAAAATTTACGAATATTTTATTTTCACTAAAATTTGTTTTTTTAGATTTTCTGTATGTACAGCATATAAATTGTTTCTCGAACATTGGACTACAATAATGAATTTTTGGCCTGTTAAATATTTCAGCAGTTTTTAGCACAACTAGGAACATAACATGAATATAGGGGATAGTAGAAGTGAAACACAAACCAGCGGTGGAAACAATATTATTTTTAGCCTATCTACTTACATTGTTTAATATTTTTAAAGGCAAAGCTCATAACATTAATATATGAAAGATAAAATTTTAACTTTGATTGTCCTCATAAGATTTGGTAGGGTTCATCTTATATATGTAATTAAACTGAAAATCACTGTTTAATTTAAGCCAACACTTCAAAGAATAAAAGTTATACAAACTTTTGTCAGATTACTCATGCATCGCAATAATTGTTATTTTCTTGAAATTGGTTTGGTTAATAATTTTTATGTTAAACCAAAATTGTATTGAAATTGGGAGAATAAATTTTAAAAATTTGGTTTTTAATAGCTCTAAGACTTGTTTTTTTTAAAATTTTTTATTGATTTTTTAAAAAATTGAAAACTTCAAAATTTGAAGTGGGATAATGTGGTTAATGCATTTCTTTAAAACCTATATTTAAACAATATTTTATTGTTAGTGCATATTTTAATAAAATCATAATTTCGTGTATTTGCATTAAGGCAAGTAACTCCAAGTTTTATGATAGAGCATTCATTTCATGATAAATCACAAGTGCAAAAAGTTAATCAAATCATATAATAAAAGGTACTGCCATTGAACCAAATATAATTGAAAGGTATTTTCTGTTACTAAAGTTATAAGTGATGTATTTATTTATCAAAACCAAAAATATTCATGGAATCTCCGTCCCTCAAAATCTGTTTTCAAAATAAGATCCAGTTGCACTATTACCATTACAAGAGCTCAAACATGTGCAGAGGCTTATTTTATTGAAAGTTTTTGGTGAATGTCTCCATTTGAACCTTGTTCAAATACTTTATACTGTATTTGCCAGCAGTAAACTAAATATGTATATTCATTTTAGATACAAAGTTTATGAACTGATAGAAAGGTGTTATTTTAAATATTCTGAAATATAGATTAGACCTATCTACTAAATCTCTGATACAAGTGTTGAAAAAGTAAATTTTAAAATATGTTAAGAGGGTTAAAAGAAGCCCATGATAAACTTATAATAATGATGGTACATTACACAATTTAAACTTTTAGGTGGTTCATCAAAATATTGTATTTTTAAAACTTATATTACATGTTTTTTCTGAAAGAGATTGTTGTGTTCTTTGAATGAAGGTATTACATAACAGAATTAATTTTTAATAACATTTAAAACACACAAATATTTACACTTTAGAAAGATTTAAAGAAAGCAATTTTCATAATGGATTCCCTAATAAGATTAATTATTTTGTTTAAAAACATTATGCCTATTTCTTAATTATTTTCATATTTATTTCTGCCTTGTTAGTAGGTTATATTTGTTCTTCAATCTGTTTCACTAATAAGTATATTGACCAATTCTGATCAAGAACTTTATTATTCAGATCAAACATAGCCTACTTTGATTTACACCCAAATCATTTCATCAGCAAATGCCATATTTAATCTGTTAGGTTATATTCTACAATGTTGGTAGGTTGGGCTTTTACA
This sequence comes from Aphrophora alni, assembly GCA_963513935.1. Lineage (NCBI taxonomy): Eukaryota > Metazoa > Arthropoda > Insecta > Hemiptera > Aphrophoridae > Aphrophora > Aphrophora alni. The sequence goes on along the minus strand of OY740765.1, from coordinate 138,853,792 downwards.
TGTCCGCTTTTACATTAAAGTTAATTATGTAAAAGGAATTTCCCCCACCCCCTTTGTTAAAGGCGAAAAAAGTTTTGGTCATCATCACCTTATAAAAAGAATAAAGGGGCATAAAATAAAGGCCCCCTAGCAGAATTACAATAGTTTTAATATTATATAATTCTCACAACAGATTATGTTATGTTTATGTGAGGTTTATTTTAACTAATTTTAAAATCCAGGTATTACCTTCTGTTTTAGCTTTATGGTCTTATTACTTAGTGCCAGTTCAATTCCGAAAAAGGAAAACAAATCATATATGTTATCTTATGTCTTTAGAAAATAGGGTTATTTGTTAGAAAAGAACCCAGGTCCAGACCTGAGAAATCTTCCTAATTTTTCACTGCCCTGGCTTAGCTTTAGGCCTGAGTTCATTTCTTATAATAGGCCATTACTGTAGTATTATTTTTAGTTTCCAACATGGCCCTAGGCTACTAGGTTATGGTTTATATAAAATCCCATCAATAATATGAACAACCATCATTATCAAATAACTTTAAATCCAGGATAAATTCATGGTTGTAGCAATAACATTTTATAGATGAAGTTATGCACAAAAATAGTAAATTTCCTTAACCTAATATAGAAAAGAACTTATTTATCATAAACTTCTTTAACAAAAGTACAACTATAAAATTCACATGTCACATACTTGCAAAAATTAATCCAAATCGGACTTATGGTTTATGCTCTACGTGGTGAATAATTAGAAAAGGAATAGAAAAACTTGATATTTGAGGGGTGGCTTTTTTGAGTTGACAATAATTTTCCGCAAATATGTATTTTTCCTTCTTTGAGTAAAATTTAGGGGCTGAGAGTAGAAATAGGGGATTGCAAACCCTTGAGGTTGGTCATATTTAAAGTTCGTTTGTTTATTACTTTAGTTCTAGGCACTTCCATTTTGACTTCTTTCGTGTTGTGGACTTACCAATGAGTCAGGACTGTGAAGCTAGTTTCGATGTAAATAGTTTTAACAACTACCTAATATTAGTTCTTTGTAAAAGAGTTCTTATTGTTTGGCCTAACAGCTTCAAGGAACTTATCTTTCATGGGAGAAATTGGCAATGTTTTCAAAAATATGTTAAAATGCTTTATTAGAAATATTTATGATAATAAAATAAGGGCGAGGAACCTTTCAGAAACTTTAATGTAATAGCAGATATTTCTTGTTGAAACTCCATATTCAAGGATAAAATAAAGCAAAAGCTTAAAGTTTCAAATATTTATTAGTATAAATGAGCTACAATTGTTTCGCCTTGCGGCATCAACGGGCTACTTTTATTAGCCCATCGATGCCGCAAGGCGAAACAATTGTAGCTCATTTATACTAATAAATATTTGAAACTTTAAGCTTTTGCTTTATTTTATCCTTGAACCTTTCAGAAGTTTATATAATAATTAATACAGTATTTATGTTTTATAAACATAACCAATATTTTAAATAAAACAGGAGTTTATAAGAGCTTCACTTGTAATCATAAATTTGGCAAAAACTAAAAAACAACGGCTAGTTGTGAAATAAATATATATTTATTTATCTAAGCTATTTAGGGAAATTGTCTATGTTGTAAAGACTTTTTTATAATTCAAAGTGTACTCATTGGTGTGATTGTATATTTAGATGGAATGGTGAAAAAAAATTAATTGGAATCTTATTCTAAAATTAAATTTAAACACATTTCACATTTTACACAAATTAAAGCATATAAATATAAATTTGATAACTCACCATATTTTTACATATAATTTTTAACAAATTTTAAAAACAAGAAAATTTATGTTGCACAATAATTTTGAAGTAAATCTAAAATAAAACAATTGAATTCTACCTACTTACTACAATGGTAACTACAACAATGCATGTTCCTTCTTGTATTTATTGAAAAGTCAGCTGTTATCATATCATGCAAATAACTTTCAGTATAACCGAATTTTAAATGTAAATATAAAATATTTTAATCTCTAAAATCTAATTTAATAAGATAAATGATAAATTTAAAATAGCCAATATAGGAAAGATCTCACTAAACTTTAATGTAATAGCAGATATTTCTTGTTGAAACTCCATATTCAAGGATAAAATAAAGCAAAAGCTTAAAGTTTCAAATATTTATTAGTATAAATGAGCTACAATTGTTTCGCCTTGCGGCATCGACGGGCTACTGATAATTTACAGGTATAGACAACTATTCAAAACATAAGTACAGGAAACTGAAATACAATATAGAAATCGGGAAAGGTAGGGGGTGACCTAGCAGGTAGATAAAGGTTGATGAACTATGGTACGGATGGGTTTTAGAAGAGGTGACGAATTTAATACAATTTGGTCATTTAAGTTGAGAATAGGCCTAAGTGAAATAGATCTATTTAATTTCTTGGACCTTAACATTAATATCAGTGATAGTTATCATAAATTTAAAATTTTCAGAAAACCTACTTATACAGATACAGTTATACCTGCTGATTCTAACCATCCTATCAGCCATAAACATGCTGCTTTTCACAGCATGGTACATAGACTTATTAGTATACCTCTTTCACCTAATGACTTTTATGATGAACTGAATGTCGTTAAACAAATTGCTGTTAATAATAAGTATGAGGTTAGTTTAATAGATAATATTTTAAGAAAAAAGTTAAAGCGTAGAGCTGAAAATTTAGTCCACTCTTCCCATAACGAAAACATTGAAATAGTTAGATATTGTAAATTATCTTATATCAACAGAACTAGTTATAAAATCAGTAACCTTATTTCTACTAAATGTACCGGTAATCGTAAAGTTGCATTTTATTGTACAAAAAATCTAGGGAAAATGTTGGTTAATAATAAAGATAAAAAAGAAATGTTAGAAAATAGTGGAGTTTATAAAATATCTTGTCAAGATTGTGACTCTGAGTACATAGGTCAAACAGGTAGATCTATAAAAGTTAGAATTAAAGAACATGTAAATAGCTGGAAACATGGCTATAGAAACTCTAACTTTGCTAACCACCTTTTGGACTCAGGTCATAGTTTTGATCCGAAATTGAATGTTAAACTCTTACATATAGAAAATAAAAGCAATAGATTAAATAATTTAGAATGTTTAGAAATAAATAGATATATTTCACTTAGGCCTATTCTCAACTTAAATGACCAAATTGTATTAAATTCGTCACCTCTTCTAAAACCCATCCATACCATAGTTCATCAACCTTTATCTACCTGCTAGGTCACCCCCTACCTTTCCCGATTTCTCTATTGTATTTCAGTTTCCTGTACTTATGTTTTGAATAGTTGTCTATACCTGTAAATTATCAGTAGCCCGTCGATGCCGCAAGGCGAAACAATTGTAGCTCATTTATACTAATAAATATTTGAAACTTTAAGCTTTTGCTTTATTTTATCCTTGAAGATCTCACTAGTTTGTTAAAAGAAATTAATTGGCCTATTCAAACAGATGTTATACATAGTGCACAAGTTAACTAAAAAGGTCCAGTGAGAAGATAATATAATATGTCAAAATTATATCTTATATATGCCTAAAGACGCCTACAATTTGGAACTGGAATTGTAGCAGGGTATAAATCAGTATCTTATAAAGAACCTTTATTTCTCCTGTATAGTCTAAGTATAATATAGACTTTTTTATGACAGGTAGGTAGGCTATTTAGATATACCGTTTTCCGTTCTCGGTGTAGACCCATAAAATTTAAGATAGGAAGATGAAATTTATTAACATTTGATGGTTGTCAGTAACTGATGACGTCATGTATTCAAAATGGCTGGTTTGTTTATGTCCCATATTGACAACAAATTTGTTAAGATTGGCATTAATTTATGTTTGGAAATATCAACTTGTGTTTACAGTGAAATAAATAAATGATATATCTAATCACCACTTGTGCAGTGGTTATTGTGACATCTTTGTAATAAGTTCTGTTTAGGTTAAATGTGTTGTTGTTTACACTATGTGGCCTAAATTTACATATGTAATTTGCAGGTTTGTTATGCTAGTCTATTAAATTTACTTTATTTAGTTTATATTCGTCTTAAAATACATTAAAGGCATCTGCTTATTTACTTTAAGTCACAAAGTCAGTTTCTTTCATATTTAAAAATATTATTAGATTTAAATGTGTTTTTAACCTAGGCTTTATTGGTACTTCTAATAGAATATTTAATAATTCGAATTTGCCTCTAACCACAATCACTGGAACTTAATAAAACACAATTATCTGATTAATTGTTCTTTATTAATTATATCCACTTATAATAAAAATAAAATTCTTAAAATAGAAAAGAAATTATTTATCATAAACTTCTTTAACATAAGTACAACTATAAAATTCAAGTCACATATTTGCAAAAATTAATCCAAATCGGACTTATGGTTTATGCTCTATGTGGTGAATAATAGAAAATGAATAGAAAAACTGGTACTTACGTATTAATGCCACCGCAGCAGAAGTTGCTAATGCGCATGCGCCAATATTGGCTTACTTTGCGATATAATTATATATCACGACAGGTTTGGCCAGGTAAATATATAAACACCTGGCCAAACCTTATATATATATATATATAAACACCTGGCCAAACCTTTCGTAAGTTTATTGAAGTTAATAATTTGAAATTAGATCATGGATAAACGCCAATCTACGCCTAAAATTTTTGCGACAAATCATAAAATGAAAGTATACGAATCTCAAAGCTGAAAAAAAAGGAATTCTGCTTCCCTTAAACCAGTTTGCTCTTTATTGGCGCATGCGCATTAGCGCAACTTCTGCTGCGGTGGCGTTAATACGTAAGTATCGAAAAACTTGATATTTGTGTCGTGGCTTTTTTGAGTTCGCAATAAATTTCCGCAAATATGTATTTTTCCTTCTTTGAGTAAAATTTAGGGAATGAGAGTAGAAATAGGGGATTGCAAACCCTTGAGGTTGGTCATATTTATATTATATCCACTAAGTGGATATAATTAATACAGAACAATTATTCAGATAATTGTGTTTTTTTTAAGTTCCAGTGATTGTGGTTAGGGGCAAATTCGAATTATTATTGTGAATTTCACCACAGTGCTCAACAAGATTGTATCTTCTAATAGAGGTTAGGTTTGTTGGGCTACTCATAAAAAGTTTATTTACATTTGTGTTCCTTTATATGCCTTTGAGTTATAGCGCTACCCTAATTAGCAAACATCATAACTCCAAAACACTTAACTTTTCAGGATGTCAAATAATCATGTTTGTAATTTTATCTACCGTACTCATAAAAATGCTTTAAAATAACACACATTTATTTTGTACATTGTTTTCTAGCATTGTTAACCCTCAGTCACATGCATCTGTTTTAGTAATGCTTGTGCATGCATGCGGTACTCCATGCCACATTTCAAAAGCTTAGACGTTTTACCTTTTTTTTAAATTTATATTGCTTTTTATCATTGTTGAAATGAATTTTTATTAATTTGGTAAAGGTTATGTAAATAATGCAATTGATATCTTATGTAACAAATATATTTAAGTAGAACAATAGAAAAATATTAAATATTCACAAAAACTAAATTTTATTTTATTTTATATCAAAGTTAAGATAAGTAGAAGTATAAAAGTTATATTTTATTAACCTGATTTATTGTTTTCTGCTCATTCGTCATCCGTAGTTTCGTCATTGCAGCTGTTACAGCGTACCTCTGCAAGGCAATGTATTTTGCAAACAAAACGTTGACATTGAATTGAGAACAACGAACGGTCGTTTTTTATTGCGGTGCTTTCCACACTCATGACATGGGCCACATCTGGGAAGATTGGTTTGGTTAGCTGCAGTTGGGTTTTGAGGTCCTTCCTTATATTTTGCCAGGAAAGCTTTTATATCTAAAGGCAAATTTTTAACTTTAGCTCTCTCCTTGAGTTGACTATCCAGAAGACTGAAAGCCAATTCTTCCAAAAAATCCATTCTTTATTTCTTTGCTTCTATATTGTTCAAATTGTTTGCCGTGTATAGCACATGAGCATTTACCCCAGTCATGTCCATAAATCTAAAAAAAATTGCTAGTGGCCATCTACTAGTTTTCCTCTTAGTTGAATAATTTGCGCACTGTTGATCTACAGTATCCACACCACTTTTAGTGGCATTATAATCCATGATTACAGTAGGTTTTCCTGTATTAGGGTCAATTTCTTTAGTGTCATGCATTGTGGAAAGCAGAATTACGCTTTTATTATTTTTTTTGGGACATAAGAAACAAGTTTGCTAACATCTTGAAAACCGAATAGAGAAGATCTTACGGTTCGTGATTTATTAGGAATAAACTCCACTGGAATGTCAGGCTTTTTTTTTTCATAGTGCCTACAAATGTTATTCCACGTTCCAACAGGTACATCGCCAAATCATAGGTAGATTAATAGTTATCAGTTGTCAAATTTCGGTTGGTTTTCTCTATAGGTTTAATTAGACGTTTTACGACATCTGTTGCCTTGTTTGAGAGAAAAAAAGGTTCTTGGAGTTGGGTTCCACAGTAAATTTCAAAGTTCCAAACATAGAAGGTCTTAGCATCACACAAAGCATACATTTTCAGGCCGTACTTTGCGGGTTTATTCGGCATATACATTACAAAACTGCAACGGCCTCGAAAGGGGTGCAACATTTCATCAATTGTAACGAACTCGGATAAATTGTAGCTATCTTGATAATTTTTATTCAAAGTAGAATAAATTTCCCTGACAGCTGCTAATTTATCATTAGCAACTCGAGTATTGATATTGTCAAACTGCAGTGACTGTAGTAGAAATCTGAATCTATTGATACCGACTGCTGCTCTACAAACCATTAACCCTCTTTCGTTATATTTCCAAGCTCGTTTAGCATCAGCTTTACAACTTTTATTTATGGACAATATGTACAAAATGCCAAAAAGTCCCATAATCTCTGATCAACTGGTAAACTTGCTTTCTCTCTCCCGTGAGAAACATTGATCTAATTGTTTTTTTTTCTATATATACAGGGTGATTCAAAACTACACGGCAATCTCTCGGGAGCACATTCTATAGTCAAAAATAAAATAAAATTTTCATATAAACAAATGCCTGAAAACGCTTTGTTAGCGAGTTATACAGGGTGATAGATTTGGCCTAGAACTCAGTACCCCCGGTGAAATGAGGCCGTATAGAGATTTTCAAGGCGTTAATTAAGATACAAATATGATGGTTTCTTATGGTTTTTTATTTGAAAAATTGAATAAAATTTGTCCCAGAGCTGTATCTGCATTAGTTTTTGAGATATCTTATGTAAATCACAAGAATTGGGCTATAAAAACACACATTTTTGTGTTTAACGTAATATTACTTTGAAAAATGGTGAATTAAGGTGTATTTTTTCTTAATTACATCTATAGGAAATTTAATTCTGAAAAGATTCATGTAAATTACTTAAGAAAAAAACGAATAATAATATTGAAATTTAGCTTTATTTAAAAACAAAACAGACGTAGCCTACATAAAAAAATCATAACTGCACGAGATATTAACTAATTTAGGTTTGAAATAACAGCTGATCGTTCATTCAAAACCATTTTATCATAATGAATAATTTTTTTCAAAGGTTGGTAATATCAGCTGATCAACAATTAATTTTTTGAAGTACAGTAATATTTGAATAACCTTTTTTGTGGTTTTTGTATTGTGCATGTGAAGATTGTACATATTTTAAAGATAATAAAACACAATTATTTATTTTGTAATATCCACTTTTAATTAGTCTAGCCGACCAATGGTTTCGCCTGCTAAGGCATTGACGAGGCTGTATTACAGACTGGGATCTTTTGGAGCTTGGAAGATACATGGCTGTGTCACTAGCCGTGGTGGTAGATAGCCCAGGGAGCTTGATCTACTCCAGGAGAGATATTAGCCCAAGAAGTCTACTCTACTAGAAGTAAGCAAGCATTTTTACATATAAAGTCACCAGTTAAAAATTTGTAATCTCATTCATATAAAGAATAACAATAGTTGGAATACTTCTGGGCTTTGAGTAATGAATATTGTTTTGTTATATTGTTTTAATTGAATTCTTATTTTTGTGTTGTATTAAAGTATCAGGGAAATAGACATAAGTTTCATGTCAATGATAAAAGTTAATAAAATACTGAACCACTGATTTGATAATTAATTGAAACTAAGAACCCAGGCAAATTTTGAGGGCCGTTCATAACAGTACATTGAAATGAACGCACAGGAAATAGTCTAAAAACTGGTTTTTTGCAGACATTCCTATACAGACCTTCGGACTTTGGAAATCAATAACTCCATGGTTCCAAACAAAATAAAACTTTATTCAATTTTAAATGTCATTTGGGTTTAAAGTAAATATTTTTCTTTTTGATACAACGCTTATTTCCTTATAATATCTGTGTGTATGTACTAATTCTGGTGAAATCTATTCAACAATAATTAATACCTTCAGTGTAATTGTACTTTTGGAAAACTTTAAAAATGAAGTTTGCAAGTTTTACAAGACAAACCGCTGTAATTTCTGGCAAAGTTACTAAAATAAATGAACATGTTAACACTATTTCAAGTCAATATTCAGCAGATAACTTACCAGAAAAAATTTCATCAAAATTAAAAAATTACTATTCTATTGTTGAAAGTAAATCAATTGAATTTGACAAATTGGTTGATAAGTTAGCCGATGAAGGATGTCTAACGGATTTCGATTTAGAAGAAGTATTACAATCGCAGGACTTTTTTCGGAATTAGTTTTTGAAATAAAAATTCAATCAAAATTTTATTACTGCATTTAAACTCAACTGAAACTGATTTAAACACCTCAGCCGTTTCAAAAGAGTTGGAACACGCTAAACATTTGGTAAAATTACTAAAAATACATTTACCAACATTTAATGGAAATTTAAGTGAATGGACAAGCTTTTATCATTTATTTGACACCACGATTCATCAAAATCAAAGTCTTGCACCAATTGACAAATTCACATATTTGCGCTCATGTTTAAAAGATGAAGCTTTAAATTTTATAAAATCTCTTCCAATCATACCGCTTAACTATTGTATCGCTTGGCAAAATCTTGGGCAAAGATATCAAAATCCCAGACGACTCATTAATTTTCATATTACCAAGATTATTGAACTACCTTCAATCAATAATCATTCCGTGAAAGGAATACACAATTTTATTGACACTTTTAATGAAAACGCACAAGCTTTATTAGCACTTAAGCATGACATTTCACAAGAGCTTACTTTAAGCACGCTAATTCATCAAAAATTAGATTCAGAACTCAACAAACGTTTTGAAGATAAACGTGATCTCACGCATATCGTTCCGAATATACAGGAATTAATAAAATTTCTTCAAGATGAATGCTTGAAACTTGAAGACTCACAATTACACGCAAACGCACAATCAACATTCGGTTCAAAACAGACACTGTCGAAACAACCTTTAAAAAAACCAAATTTTTTAAAAAAATAAACGCAACCAAAGTTTTTCATGTAAACGCATCCGCAACTCTATTATGTGTTTTTTGTAATAAATCAACACACACTATTTACAGGTGTGAAGAATTTCAAAAGTTAACTCCATCTGAACGCTTACAATTTATTCAAACCAAACGTTATTGCACTAACTGTCTCAGTAATTTTCATACTGCCAGTTCTTGTAAATCACAAAAAACCAGTCAAAATTGTAATGCAAAACATCATACTTTATTACATTTGAACTCTGTTTCGCGTTCCACAGCTGATCCGAACAAACGGTCCTGACTAGACAGGCACAATGCAACTTCCGGTCCTATCAAACAATTTAAAAACTGCATTCCGATCAACTATAGCAAAACAACACAGGATAATACAAGTTGTAATCAAAATATCTCCGTTCACAACTCTGTGAATAATACTTTGAATAATTCTGTTGTAATTTTAGGCACTTTAAAAGTAAGATTAATTTCAAAACAAAATAAATCCAAAATTTTCACTGCTATGCTTGACTCAGGAAGTCAGAGCTCATTGTTAACCACACGTTGCGCTATTGAGTTAGGACTTACTCTAAAACCTGTTAACATGTTATAAACTGGTATATCTAATATTTCAACCGCAATCAAAGGATTAACTAATGTTCACATATCCAAATTAGAGGGAAACCTTTTTGTCAATAATCACAATGTTATTGTTGTAGATCAAATAACTTCCAATCTACCGAAATTAAATAATTGCGCAGAATTAAATATCAAAATTAAATTTTTGAAACTTGCTGATCCAGAATTCGCTAATCCACAACAAATTGATTTATTAATCGGAGCTGATTTGTACGGAAAAGTAATTACTAGCAATAAAGTAGATTTATCTGAAAATTTACCTACTGCAGTTGAAACGATCTTCGGCTTTGTTTTAATTGGGCCTATGCAAACTCAAGCTTCCGTTAATAATTCTATTTCAATGCTAACTATTAACGATTTAAACTTAAATGAACTATTGCAACAATTTTGGACACTTGAAGAACCACCTTTGTCTACAAAATCGAACGCTGATGATATTGAATGTGAAAATCATTATAAAATTAACATTACACGCGAACATACTGGAAGATACGTCACACGCTTACCATTTAAATCGGACACTTCCGTTCTTGGAAAATCTTTTGAAATTGCTAAAAACACTTTATGCTTTTAGAAACTAAACTCAATGCAAATCACAAGTTAAAAACCGCCTATTCAGAATTTATGTGTGAATATATCGCTTCCGGACATTTGGAATTTGCTGACAATTCTATTTTAAAACAACAACATTACTTTTTACCACATCATGCTGTATTTAAGGAACACGGCTCTTCGACTAAACTTCGCGTAGTTTTCGACGCAAGCGCTAAAACATCCACAGGCTTATCACTTAATGATGCACTCTACTGTGGACCAAAACTTCAAAATAATATTATTGACGTGCTTTTTGAATTTCGTAAACCAAATATCGTATTTTCTTGCGATATCCGCCAAATGTACAGACAAATAAAAATCGCAGATGATGATCAACCATTTCAATTAATTCTATGGAGACCAGACGACTCGCAACCGCTAAGCATATACAAACTCACTACTGTCACTTATGGTATGAAACCGTCCCCTTTTTTAGCTATCCGTACGCTGAAAAAATTAGCCATAGACGAAGGGAATGCTTATCCTGAAGCCGCTAAAGTTATAACGCAGAATATTTATGTCGATGATATAGTCACCGGATCTAGTGATATTTCATCCGCATTAACGCTACAAACGGAGTTAATTTCGTTATTAGGAAAGGGCCAATTTGAATTGTGCAAATGGTCTTCAAACGCTACTGAACTTCCTACTTCAATTCCAGAAGAATACCACGAAGCTCCGCTTTACTTTCAATCTACGGATAAACCGCTTTTTAACATTTTAGGAATGAAATGGATGCCCATTTTAGATGTATTTTCTTACACGATTGAAATTCCTGAACATACGCACACAAAACGCTCACTACTTTCTATTATTGCACGCCTTTATGATCCATGTGGCTGGTTAACACCAGTCATATTTTACGCCAAATGTCTTATCCAGATGTTATGGACATTAGGAATCGCATGGGATGACCAACTTCCAGAAACAATTAGTAAAGACTGGCAAAATTTCATTTCAGATTTGCCTACTCTGCAAAATTTACAAATCAAACGCTCCCTTGATTTATGTAACGCTATCGATATACAACTTCATGGTTTCTGTGATGCCTCGGAACAAGGTTACGCCGCTGTTGTTTACTTGTGAACAACTAGTCAAAACAATACAACAAAAACGCATTTGCTAGTTGCAAAATCAAAGGTCGCTCCACTTAAACGAATTTCGCTCCCTAGATTAGAATTATGTGGTGCACACTTACTCGCTAAATTAGTAAAACACTGCTTAGAATTAATTCAACCCTTTTTCAAAATTATTCAAATACGATGTTGGTCGGACTCTACAGTAACTCTATCCTGGATAAGGACACCACCATATAAATTGAAAGTCTACATAGCCAGTAGAGTAAGCCAAATTCAAGAATGAATTTCTCCAGAGAACTGGTCCCACGTACCCACCTGTCACAATCCTGCCGATTGTGCCACGCGAACGACTTCACCCTCCGCAATTCTCCAACACCCACTGTGGTGGACGGGTCCTCTTTGGCTTCAGCGTTCTGTCCAGGAATAGCCAAATGCACCACATCCGGTATTGGACATTATCCCAGAACTTCGCGCGAAACCCCTCCTCGTAGGGCTTTCAACTGTTAAAGAGTGGGACCTACTTACCAAATTTTCAAATTGGTCTACCTTGAATAGAACCACCGCTTATGTTTTGAGATTTATCTCGAATTGTAAAAACAAGAAAAGTGATTTTAGACCTCTATCATCAAAAGAGCTCAGTGCAGCAGAGCTAATTATCTTAAAACTAGTACAAAAAAATGCTTTTTCAGAAGAAATCCACCTTTTAAAATCCAACAAAAATTGTAAAACTAAATTGCAACGCCCTCAACCTTTTTTGGACCAAAATTACATGCTTAGGGTTAGAGGGAGAATCAAATTCTCATCGGTCCGTTACAACACTAAACACCCCTTTTTTCTTGCCAAAAGACCATCACGTGACACAACTTTTAATTAAACATTACCACCTAAAATACTTGCACGCTGGACCACAATTAGTTCAATTGCTGCTAACTTAAACTCTCTGGATATTGTCCTCAAGAAACAACCATATGCTCATGTATTTTCAAATGCATCACTTGCTTTAAAGCAAAGCCGCAAAATAAATCGCCTTTAATGGGTGACCTACCTCCAAACAGAGTCACACCCGTCAAGCCTTTTACTAAAACAGGTATCGATTTTGCAGGTCCTTTCTTCGTGAAAATTCATACACTGCGCAACGCAAAGATAACCAAAGTTTATCTTTGCATATTTGTTTGCTTTGCTACAAAGGCCATACACCTTGAGGTTGCTATGAACTTAAGCACAAACGCTTTTCTGGACACGCTGACTAGATTTCTTAGCCGTAGAGGTATGTGCTCAGACATCTATTGTGACTTTGGAACTAACTTCACGGGCGCCGCCGCAAAACTAAAGCTCATTCACTCAACGCTTTCAAAATCGCCAAATTTTACAAACTCCATAACAAAATTTACTGCAGAGCAGAACATAAATTTTCACTTTTCACCACCTGCCCCCCCCCCATATAGGAAGTTTGTGGGAAAGTGCAGTGAAGTGCACCAAACATCACTTGATTCGCATCATTGGCAAACAAAATTTTATTTTAACAGATTTCATTACACTCACCACAAAGGTAGAAGCAATATTAAATTCTCGCCCACTAGTAGCGCTCTCAAATGATCCGTCCGACTTAACGGCTTTAACATCTGGTCCTTTTTTAACTGGTCAAGCTCTTGTAACTCTATCGGAACAGGATCTTACGGATGTTCCGACCAATCGCCTAAAGCATTGGCAACAAATTCAGGCTCTGTCGCAAAGGCTGTGGAAACGCTGGAGCGTGGAGTATCTACACACATTACAACAACGTGTAAAATGGACATCACCTTCAGAAAACTTAAATATTGGGGACCTTGTCATTATTCACGATCCTCAGTCGCGTTCGCTCTCTTGGCCTCTAGGTAGAGTGATAAACACGCACCCTGGTAAGGACGGACATGTCAGAGTTGTCACCATACGCACAACTTCTGGTATCCTGTTTCGACCTTCTGTAAAGGTTTCAAGCTTCCCACTGGAGACAATTTACACTAAAATTCATTTCTATCAAATTCCGTTCTTTCACACTAAAATTTTAAACTCTTATTTCAACTTAACCCTTCCTCCGGGCATCCACGTTCCCATCATCCACTCTCGGCTTTCCAAACCTGTTCAATTCCAGCCCTAACCTTCCTGCTCCTTCAATGTGTGACTTGCGAACCCTTTTGAAACATTGTTTCAAGGGCGCCGTTATGTTCAGTACTTATGCTTCATTTTTCAGTTTACATAAATTTTCTCTTTCTACTACAACACGACACTTCGGAATAGTCCATTCCCTAATTCAAGGGGTGTTTTGCCTTGCAATCAAGTCCAAGGTCTAATGACATCATTTGTAATATTTCTGATTGGTGGACGGAAATCACGTGATCATAGACGCGAAGCGTTACCTACCCCCGTGGTCCCTAGTTAGTATGTCTTCTACAACTCCATGCGTACAGTTCGCGTGCTCACGTTACGCTAATTACCTTTGCATCAGTCGAAGCTAAGTTTTCGCAACGCTTCTCGTGCTATTCAGCACATTTAATTAATTATACGTTCGCATCAGTCGACGTATAATTCGCTATAGTTAGTTTTTTGCTACAACTCCGTTCGTACACTTCGTACCCACGTTACTCTTTTGTGCTATTCAATAAATGTGTCAAGTGATCTGTGTGTTTAAGAGTAACATTTACCATTACCTGTAGCATTACAAGTGAGACCCAGTGCACTGAGGAAGCCGATCACTAGGAAGACGCTTGGACATCTATTCAGACAAGGTAAAGGACAATTTATGTTACTCAAATCTTTATCACACAGATTGCCTATTATATGTTAAGTCTTTGTAATACATAATTCTCTTTTTTAATCTGACAAATTCACGCTTCAACATTTGGTCCTCCGGAATAATAACACTTCTCAAAACTCACGCAGCAACGACTGTCTATTGTACTATCATTGTGTCTAGAACGGAATTTATCAAGCCACTCAACTGATGATTTTAAATCAATAACTCCTAATTTCTGTATTCTAATATATTTAAAATAGTAACATAGTATAAATAATTTCTTTTCTTATTGTAATTTCTGAATGCAATATATATCAAAAATCAAATCCTTGTAAATATTAGATCAAGACTGATTTGTTTAGTTATGAATTGTTATGGTCTTGGTTACTTATAAGTATATACAAACCATAGTTTTCAATAAAAATAATCAAAATCACAAACATTTTCTTTTAATATTGTAATAAATTACAGTATTACATAATTCAAATAAAATTATAACTAAACTTTTTAAAAACACCAATTATTTTTTACGGTTGTAGTCCAACTAAGTTTCAAAATAGTTAACAAAAATAAAACAACAAGCTTTTAGTTCAAACTTTTAATATCACTCTGTTCACATAGGAATAAATTTTTAGTCAAAACTAAAAACACAGCCGATGCACCATTGTTTGTTATGAGGTAGGATTTTGCTACTTCATTTCGCCTGGCCACAGGTTAATTGGGTAATCAAAAATATAAAAACAATAAGCTCGGTGGTTCAAAATAATCAATGCTGATTTATTACTGAATACCTTTATAACAACAAATTCTCTTTACTATTAAACTATTCTGACTTTACTATAATTTAACAGTTTCTTTCATGGATTATCCTTACTTAATATTATTATTATGTTCTTAACTCATTTGATAAATAATAACCCTTTCTAAATTGTTAATTATTTAAATCTAACATTACACAATCTGTTATATTCAGACCTTTAAATCCTCAATCCAGAACAATGACGATTCTTGGGAATTTAATAGCTTTCACCTTCAAAATATGCAGTCTGTTAACTTTCTTAATAGACTGTGAAATTCTATAGGCTGGTCGAGTCTTTCTCAACATCTCTAGGCCACGATTCTAGGGTGACCGGCAGCATCCCCTTGTCCTATCAATGTTTGACCTGGTTTCTAGGTTACTAGCAGTTTATATAGAATTTCACTATCTATGTCATGTTTATAGGGTGCAAGCTATGCAATTACAACACTTTTTTTTTTCATTCCCAATGACTCATAAGTATGATATTGAAGATTTAATTGGTGCTAACGTTTAACTATTTGAAATAATTATTAAACATAACAATAAACTACTTTTATCCTAAATCCTAACAGTAGTAAATAATAAGACAAGAAAATTTAGATGAATCTTCTTCTACAGAATTTGAAAACGTAAGAAGAAACTACGAATTGAGTAAGATCAGTATCATCTTAAAAAAAAAAAAAATATGTGTACTCACTTATTCTGATATATCCAATATATATATATATATATATATATATATATGTATATATATATATAATCTTAATTCTTAACCCTAACATTGTACGTCAACTATAATCATTTGTTAATATTAGACATTTATGAACTCAAACTTGTGAAACCAGTGACCCTATTATAAACTATTATGCACACATATATTCATACTTACAACTAAAAGAAAGACAATCATTACATTTCGTTTTGATATTTAAGATTTTCTTTTATATCAAATTTTGGGAAGAGCTGGCCCGAGATTAAAATGTATGTGTAATTAAACAGACCGTTGATCTAATACCTTTTGAACTCTTATGTTAATCATATTATAACTTGTGTTTATTTAAACTTGTGATAATTTCAAACTTGAACCGTGAACTGAAATATTTGATGAATGTTTTCTGAACATATTGTTAAAAATTTTATAATTTGTTGATAAAAAAAAAAAAAAAAGGGAAGCAAAGCTTCAGTGATAATTAGTAAATTGTGTTAATTATTTATTTAAATTTTCTTTATGTAATTGATTTTAGTGGAATTCCAATTTTAATATTTGATAAAGGAATTTATTAAATCTTTTTGTTTTGAATATAGATATATCTGTTTTTTACACCACAATTTTAATATTACAATTTTGTTGCCCAACGTGGGGCTTTTTGTAAAATAATAACATATCTCTATGTTATATTACAACTGTAACAGTTGTATTTCCTTTTAATAGGAGCCACCAAGAAGGCTTCTTTCCCAGGGTCCCAAATCCCTCTTGGTAGCCAATTTTGGTGAAATAGGGTCCAATCATTTAGGCTGTAGAACACTATTCAGATAACAAGTAAATTCTATTCAGGTGATGTTGGATGATAGTGCTCAGATCATTGATTGGGTAATGTCCTTTTTGTGTTGTCTGAAAATTTTTGATAAACTTAAAAAAATTTCTAGTAAATTTTTTTAGAGTCATTTTACAACTTTGTAATGCGATGTTTAGTTGTCTTTAAATTTAAAAAAATGTTATCCTTGATAAACTGTTGCAGGGCTCTTTGACAGCCCTGTATATTTATTTGTAATTGTTGGTAATTGTATTTATCATAGTTAATTAATGTAACTTGTTGGAGGGCCTTATACATAGAGGGAATAAGTACATTAATACATCAATTGAGTATGGATAATACTTGGTGCGTTTTCAAGATTAGGCCTTAGATCAGTCATGTCAAAGATACGGCCCACGATCGCAATGTGTCACAGAAAGAAGAATCATGTTTTTTAGAGCTTTTAGATTTCACTCGATTCCTCTACGGAAGTTTTAAAATGCGCTCACTACACTTATAAGTAATTTCAAGGGCAGCGCGTGCCTAGACAAGCGAGAGAGATAGACAGTAACACCATCTCTTAGCAACAAGCGGAAATACCCTATAATTTTTGTTGAGAACAATAGAATCTTCCACGCACTCTGAGTCAAGACTAGAACCTTCCTTATTGATATAAAAGGGGTGTGTCAGTGCGACGTGAATCAGTTGAGTCGAGTAATCGAAGCGATATGGTCGGAGAAGGATTTTAGTTGTACTGCGAAGTAGTGGTTGTGAAGGTATTGTGTATTTGTTTGTGTTGTGCGCGTGCAATATCCATAATTGTTGTGTCGGGTTCTATAATTGTTACGATTTTGGCATATTGTCACAAAAACGTAAAGTTGATAGTGAGTGTAGAGATTTTCAGTCTAAATGGGAAATTGCATAATTTTTCATAGAATGGAAAGGTAAACCACTGTGTTTGATTTGCAATCAAACAGTTGCTGTTTGTAAGGAGTTTAACTTGAAGAGACACTATGATACGAATCATAAATCAAAATTTGATTGTTACACTGCAAAAATAAGAATGGATACATTGTCATCTTTAAAATCTAAACTTCAAGGTCAACAATTGATGTTTACTAAAGCTAATACTGAGAGCGAAGATACCCTGAAATCAAGTTTTATTATCACATTAGAAATCGCGAAGAGATCAAAACCTTTCACTGATGGTGATTTTATTAAAGATTGTATGTTGAAACTTGCCGATGTTTCATTTCCATTTCAAAAGTCAATAATTCTAAATATTTCGCTGTCAAGAAACACTGTTGCTTCAAGAATAAATGATTTATCTCAACTGAAGGAGAAAATTAAGGAATTTAGAAACTTTTCACTGGCTGTTGACAAGAGCACCGATAATGTATATCAACTTGCTGTTTTTATACGAGGTATTAACAGTAACTTTAAAATAACTGAAGAACTATTAAAGTGCGTTCCATTGACAGGTACTACAGCAGCAAATGATATTTATTCTGCAATTGAGCATTTGATAGCAGAATATGAACTTAACTGGAATATACTTAGCAGCACAACTACGGATGGCACTCCTGCCATGGCTGGCAAACATTCGGGCGTTGTAACTAAATTAAAACAGAAAACATCAGGGAATTTTGTGGGATTTCACTGTATAATTCATCAGGAATCATTGGCATCCAAACATTTAAAAATGGACCATGTCATGCAACCTATAATTAAAATAGTAAATTTTATAAGGAGCAGAGGACTAAATCAACGACAGTTCAGGCAGTTTTTACAAGATTTGGACGAAAACTTTTCTGATGTCCCTTATGTCACCGAAGTTCGTTGGCTCAGTTGAGGAGTAGTTTTAGAAAGATTTTTTGCATTAAGTGACCCTATTCAAGCTTTCATGCTAGAAAAAGGCAACCCAATTGATTATGACAATGACTGGTGGGTTGATTGTGCCTTTTTCGTAGATATAAATAAACACTTGACTGAACTGAATGTAAAGTTACAGGGTAAAAATCTGATTATCTCTCAAATGTATTCATGTATTCAAGCCTTTGAAACAAAGTTGAGGCTGTGGGAAAATCAGGTAAAAAATCAAACTTTCGATCATTTCCCTCATTTAAAATCATTTGGCACAGTGAACCAAAAAAAAATTGGATCAATATTCTCATCTTCTGCAAAATCTGATCACGGAATTCATCAATCGTTTTGAAGACTTCCACAAAATGAATGAAATGGAATTCCCAATTTTCAACAATCCATTCGATTTTGAAGCTTCACAGGCACCAGTTCATTTTCAAACGGAGTTGATAGATCTTCAATTATACAGTATTTTGAAAGAAAAATTTAAAGAGGTTAACGCTCTTACATTTTATTCACAATATTTCAAGAGTTTGGAAAACTACCCGGAATTAAAAAAGCATGCAGCACACATTCTATGCATGTTTGGTTGCACTTATTTATGTGAGCAGATGTTTTCCGTCATGAAAATAAATAAGAACAAACATCGCATAAGATTTATGAATGAACATCTCCAATCAATTCTAAAAATAATTACAACGAATATGATACCTGACATCAATGAGCTTGTCAAAGACAAGAGAAGTCAGGTATCTGGATCCTTGAGCTCAAAATAATTACCCTCTTTTATAACTTTGATATGATTTTTAACAACCGTATATTATACTATAAAATTAAATAAATAAAATGTTATAATAATTCAGTACATTTTATTTATTTGAATCTGGCCCGCCTACACATTCTAAATTTAATATATGACCCTCTGAAAAATTGAGTTTGACATCTCTGCCTTAGATTTTGGTTGTCTAAGACCATAGTTTAGCCTTAATCCCAACCCTAAAATAATCCTATAGGTAACAAGTGTTAAAGTTTATGCAATATCAGTATCAAAATGAAGGCCGAAATATTTGTTAAAATTAGAACTATGGAAATATATTAAATGTATCTTTTATATGATGTAGAAAATATTTGTCTGATAATCTCATTTTATTGTTTTGTTGTGTTGGTAGACCTTTGAACACTTGGAAGTACTTCTGGTCAAATACGACATATATATCGCTATCAAGGAGAAGTTGGTCATGGACTCAGGAGTAGCTGAAGAGACGGCTTATGACAGCATTGTCTACAAACTGCTGACAAACCAGAGCCAGAGGTAACTCAAAATTTTGATGTATTGTTATAAACTAATAATATTTTGTTTGTTATGCTGGATGACCCAGTAGTCTATTTGTATCAAATAATATTAATACAAATAGTGCAAAACCATTGCACTAACTTTCTGACTTACCCATTTCCAAAACGTCTTATATTTTTTATATATGATCCAAACATCCCCAAAGGGACCTTCACTCCAGAAGCAACTAATGTCCTAAAAGAGACTTTTGCCCCAGAAGGGGGTAACATTCCGAAAGAGACCTTCACTTCAGAAAGACTAATGTTCTGGAAGGAAAATAGAAATAAACCATGTACAACAAACATTGCACAAACCTTCTTACATGCCCATTCACAATTGAAATACTAACCAAACAAAACTGGGTCACCAAAAATGTTAGTTCAGTTGTTGTCAATCTAAAAGTGGAAAAGAACCATGGATGCTATCTTTGGAAAAAAATATAAATGGGATAAAACTCGCTAGGCTTGTGCCAAATAACATCCTAAGCATAAGTTGCTTTTTTTTAGGTCAAAATCTTCACATTTCACTAAAGTTCAATAAAAAAATGTAGAGCCGATTTTAATAAATTAAATATTTATATCAATCCCATTTTCGATTTTTTAATTTTTACCGATAACTCATGTACCAACATTTTTGAAGAAATGACAACCAATACGTTATATTTCGATCCATAGAGGCTACACTTGAGCAAAATTTAATGAAAGTCGTTACAGCTGATTTTGAGCAATCATAATTTTGTGTTTAATTTTCCTTATGGCAGAACCAGCAGATTTTGAGTGATTGAAAAAAGAAAGAATAAAAATTCCAAATTGTAGCCATAACCTAAAAACTCTACATCAATATTAATAATAATAATAAGTGTATTTTGAGAAGGAGTTAGGACTATCTAGTCCTCTCTTCCACCCAACCCCAACAAACATATTGTATTCATCAAACATAGACTACATTATGAATCACAACAATTCAATTTAAAACAAAAAAAATTAACAATTTAAATAACAAAATATAGTTATTTGTGTGTGAGCACTACTGTACAGCCCTTAACATAGCAAATAACAATAAATAATAAAAAAATATCATAATTTTAAATTAAGAACTTGTATAAAGGAATTCATTTAAAAATACTTGTTTGACTCCAAATCCATACAATTTTTCATATCAAATCAACAATGCGTTATAAGCTATATCACTCCATTAAATTTTTTGAGTTTTAAATTTACAAATTTTAACAAACAGGTTTAAAATTTTTAATTTTAATTCGAAATAACTGGTAAATTGGATTTAATTTACACTTGCAGAGTTTAAAAATTTGGTTATTTAACTGTATTGTTTAGTTACGATTTAAAATACTAAAGAAAATGGTTGTAAAAACACATTTTTGTGCGGAGAAAGCAAACGGATGGGCCGATTTTGTTTTGTTTTTACTTAAATTCGACATTTTTTATGATATTTTATTGTGGAGTATCACAAACTATAGGTTGCAATTATATATTTTGAAGTTTGGGATAGTGAGGGTAGCTCACCCTTTTTTCAAAATATTATAAAATTTGTCCCCCCTATGAATAATAAACATTGACAGAATCAGACTCTTTGTAAATTGTGTAGGAAATATGAAAAGTTTAAAAAATAAACACTCTGTGATTGATTAATAAATAAAATTTTTAACTAGAGACTTGAGAAATATGAGCAGAGCCTGTTCGAGTCTGAAAAAGTAGTGTCCCTAAACCAAGTTTGTCCTGTATAAACAGAATTACAAATTTTACAATTTAATTTATACACACCATTTTTTAACAAACCAGGCAGCTTATCTTTAGAATTATTTAAAATATTTCCCAAGCTTTTTTCAATGTAATATACTGGCTTACAAAGGTTTTTCTTTTCTAATAATTACCCACAGTAAGACTAACCTTACCAATGTAACTTATTCTATGCCATTTTTCAGTGTTAACATCAATATAACTATATGGAAAAATATATTTAGTAACATTCTTTTTCAATTTATGTTTTAACATTTTCTCAATATGTAGATGATATATTGTGTTTGTTTGAAGGTTCAGACTGCCAACTTAAACAATTTCTAAATTATTTAAATTCTGTTAATTAGGCGATTCAATTCACTATGGAAATAAGCCAGGAAAATAAGAATAGTTTTTTAGACCTTAACATAAAAATTAAAAATGGTAAACATTATTTCAGCATATTTAGAAAACCTACATTTACTGATAACATTATCCATGCAACATCATAACATCCTATTAGTCGTACATTGGCCGCTTTCCACAGCATTTTATATCGACTCATTAACATTCCTATGAACACCAATGATTTTTATGAAGAACCTAATTGCATAAAATTGATTGCCACTAATAATGGTTACGATAATAATTTAATTGAGAAAATGTTAACCGAAATGTTAGCTGTTAGTAAAAAACCTGAGACAGCATTCGCAAAAGATTCTCTTGGAATGGGTCATTGATGTCAGGTGGCTTAATTTCAAAAACAAGGTTTTTCATATGACTCCAAAAAAAATAGTCTAGTGGATTAAGGTCAGGAGAGTGCTGGTCATTCCATAGCCCCACTTCTGCCTATCTATCCATCTTCTCACTGTCCAAGTATTGTCATATACCATGGCCGTAGTGTGGTGGTGCCCCATCTTGTAACAACCAATTAATGTTTTCTGTCTCTTGTTAAAAAAATTTTGGCGTGCCGGCACGATCTGGTTGGCAAGCATCTTTGATATATTTCGGAGTTCAAGGATACAGTCTAACCTACTGGTTGTTATCTATTCCTGCCAAAAAAAGATTATCTTTTAAAAGGTTTTGCGTATGAACCTCAATATACCAATGTGGATTTCTAGCCAACCACTAACGACAGTTGTGCCTATTGATATTGCTGTTTGTCATGAAAGTAGCATCATCACTAAAAAGGATTCTATTTAGTAAACCAAGTTCTGTATTTGGCTTACTCATCATTGTGCCTCAAAATTCAACCCTATGATCAAAGTCGTCTTCATTAAGCTCTTATCCTAGATGGGCTTTAAAAGGTTTAAATTTATTAACTTGATGGTTTTTTTTACCTAAGCGTGGCTGATTTTGTGCTCCAGAGCTGCTCTTTGCATTGATAAGTGGGAATTTTCAACTAAGGACTCCATGACATTTAATGATTTATCCTCATCAATTGAAGGAGGCCTACCTGATCTTGGTTTGTTTTGTATAGTATATGTCTCAGTGAACCCTTGAACTATCCTAAAATACATTACTTTAAGCACCAGATTAATAAACTTTTTAACCAGATAAGTAAATCTAAAGCAAACATTTTACATGGCAGCCTAACTGATTAACTGCTAAAATGACACTGAATGGGACTCAAATGAGAGTCCAAAGTTGATATTTACATGCAGGTAGATATTTGCATTGGGAATTCCAAAACATGCTGGATAAGTTTACTGATAACAGAATATCGAAATGAATGTGTCTATTGTTCCGTTAATGTTTGTTGTTCCTAAAATAGCTTAGGAAAATTATAACTTGTAATTACTTTTTTTAACTTTAACCTGCATCCTTCTTCCCCTTAGAGAACGAATTTATAGATGTATTTTCAGGGAAAAAGCATAAAGCAAGTTTTTGCATTATATAGCCTGTGTTACCAGGGATATACTAGAAATCTTTTGGAGGTGCTATTATTTTTCTATTTCTTAGACCAGAGTTGTCAAAATCTATTTTGCAGAGGGCCATATATTAAATTTAGAATGTGTAGGCGGGCCAGATTCAAATAAATAAAATGTACTGAATTATTATAACATTTTATTTATTTAATTTTATAGTATAATATACGGTTGTTAAAAATCATATCAAAGTTATAAAAAAAGAGGTTAATTATTTTGAGCTCGAGGATCCAGATACCTGACTTCTCTGGTTTTTGACAAGCTCATTGATGTCAGGTATCATATTCGTTATAATTATTTTAAGAATTGATTGGAGATGTTCATTCATAAGTCTTGTGCGATGTTTGTTCTTATTTATTTTCATGACGGAAAACATCTGCTCACATAAATAAGTGCAACCAAACATGCACAGAATGTGTGCTGAATGCTTTTTTAATTCCGGGTAGTTTTCCAAACTCTTGAAATATTGTGTATAAAATGTAAGAGCGTTAACCTCTTTAAATTTTTCTTTCAAAATACTGTCCAATTGAAGATCTATCAACTCCGTTTGCAAATGAACTGGTGCCTGTGAAGCTTCGAAATCGAATGGATTGTTGAAAATTGGGAATTCCATTTCATTCATTTTGTGGAAGTCTTCAAAACGATTGTTGAATTCCGTGATCAGATTTTGCAGAAGATGAGAATATTGATCCAATTTTTTTTGGTTCACTGTGCCAAATGATTTTAATTGAGGGAAATGATCGAAAGTTTGATTTTTTACCTGATTTTCCCACAGCCTCAACTTTGTTTCAAAGGCTTGAATACATGAATACATTTGAGAGATAATCAGATTTTTACCCTGTAACTTTACATTCAGTTCAGTCAAGTGTTTGTTTATATCTACGAAAAAGGCACAATCAACCCACCAGTCATTGTCATAATCAATTGGGTTGCCTTTTTCTAGCATGAAAGCTTGAATAGGGTCACTTAATGCAAAAAATCTTTCTAAAACTACTCCTCAACTGAGCCAACGAACTTCGGTGACATAAGGGACATCAGAAAAGTTTTCGTCCAAATCTTGTAAAAACTGCCTGAACTGACGTTGATTTAGTCCTCTGCTCCTTATAAAATTTACTATTTTAATTATAGGTTGCATGACATGGTCCATTTTTAAATGTTTGGATGCCAATGATTCCTGATGAATTATACAGTGTAATCCCACAAAATTCCCTTATGTTTTCTGTTTTAATTTAGTTACAACGCCTGAATATTTGCCAGCCATGGCAGGAGCGCCATCCGTAGTTGTGCTGCTAAGTATATTCCATTCGAGTTCATATTCTGCTATGAATTGCTCAATTACAGAATAAATATCATTTGCAATTGACTAGTACCTGTCAATGGAACACACTTTAATAGTTCTTCAGTTATTTTTAAGTTACTGTTAATACCTCGTATAAAAACAGCAAGTTGAGCTGTATCAACAGTATCGGTGCTCTCGTCAACAGCCAGTGAAAAGTTTGTAAATTCCTTAATTTTCTCCTTCAGTTGAGATTAATCATTTATTCTTGAAGCAACAGTGTTTCTTGACAGCGAAATATTTAGAATTATTAACCTTTGAAATGTAAATGAAACATCAGCAACTTTCAACATACAGTCTTTAATAAAATCACCATTAGTGAAAAGTTTTGATCTCTTCGCGATTTCTAATGCAATAATAAAACTTTATTTCAATGGTTGTCAACAATGGTTGTTTTGAATGACATATTTATAATAACAGTTAATGAAGCTGAAATAAAGTCAACACTTTTTTCATAATATCCACTGGAATATTATCGCAACTAGTTGATTTTTTATTTTTTTGTGATGTTATTACCTTTGCAATAATTTCTAAACACACTATTTTTTAGATCAAAAGACTGAAAATTAATATTACTGTTACAATTTGACAAGTAAGATGCTGCATCGCCTCTGTTAGGCCTAATACTATTCTCTTTAGCCCCAAAACAAATTTTTTGTTAAAATGATCAGAAATCATGAATCCATCATCAATCATGTTACTGTCAAATTTTATGGCAGAGAAATCTTGTGTTACCTTTATTGTTTCAAGTTCAGATTTTAAAACTGGCCATGCAGCTTTACTTCTGTTTTCTGATTCTCCAATAAATCTACTGTTTATTAATTGTTTTACATTGTTGCAAACCGATTAAAAAATACGCTTATAATTTTTGTAAAATTGCAAAACATTGGATTTTTATATTGTATAGCTAACCAATGCAGTTCTCTCTTTCTTACACTAGAAATTTTTATTCCTTGTATAACCCATAATTGATTTACATTTTTACACTTAACGGGGAAATACGATTTTACTGGGAATGAATGCTCAAAAGCCATGTTGTATTGAATACAGAACTTATTGAAACTCACTTGAGGATTCATACTGCAATCAAGATTCCAATGTGTTTCACTTAGCACCCTCAAAAATGTAACAATACTTTCTTTTGAATAAAACTATTCTTACTACTTGGCTTTATACTTAAGTGTTTACAGCATTTATTTTAAGTTGTTTTTATTGCTAGAAATAAGGCATTGTGACCACATATACCAAAATCCAAAATTAATGTCTTGTTACTCCTCCTCCATCTATTACTTAGCATATTATCAATACATGTTTTATAGAAGAACCAGCAATAATAGTAGATTCATTGAAACATTTGTAAAAAACATACATTTTTATCAAATTTAAAAACATATTTTTCTCATATTTCAGATTAAAACTATCCATCGAATCAACATTAAAATCCGTAGCAATATAGACATCCTTTAATCTCGTCTCTCTTCCTTATTTTACAAACAAAGATTCTAACCTGTTTAAAAAATTATTAAAGTTATTTTTATCAGGGACTCAATATAAGGAAACAATATTTGTATTTAAGTCAGTAAGTTCCATACAGGATCCTTCTAAAACATAGTCTATAATAGAACTGTTAAAATCCCTCTTTGCAAAATAGTTTTTAATTTATGCTTCAGTAAAATATTTGAGCCTTCATGAGGACTTATTCTCTACAATAGTAATCCCAAAGTTAAAAACCGTTTAAACAATTTAGAAGAGTGACTTGTTGAGAACTAAGCCAGTGTTCGTTTAGGCAAATCACTACTATATCTGCCTTATCCAAAATAATTTCAAGATCATTCCTTTTTAATATAATACCTCCATGAATATTCAAGTGCATAAAGCCAAGTCAAATTAGTGTTACTTATTTCTAAACAGGATAGACTTTTTGACCATGTATGCACACCCTCACTCAAACACAACCTACAATCACTAACATACCTTTAACAATTTTTGCTTAATTCTCCACAAAAAACAGAGTGGTCCCCATCAAATATCTCTCCTCCACCCTCATCTATACTTAGTCGTATCTGATTATGGTTACAAACATCATCACAATACTCCTCATTTTTCAATTAAACCTATAAAAAAGACCCACTAAAAAGTTCTGGTTGACCACTTTTTTTAGAATGCATTTTCCCTGTCTTCAACCATTTTCCAGAGGTGTTGCCTTCCTTCGTAGTGAATTGAACTTCATCCCTTACAACTTCTTACAACTTGCATGTCACACCGCTCCACCTCTTTTCACTCTTTGCAGTCTCCAGCCACTTTTCAAGAAAAGTTTTTTTCCTCCACATTTATCAATATTACTATTTATCAGATCATATAGTCTATTACTGATTACTGATTTCTCCCCTCATTTAAATGCCCACTTCATAAAAAATGAAATTTTGAGACCCTGCTATTTACAAAGTTTATACAAATGTTTTAAATATTTCTATTGCAACTGGAATTAATGTGGTTATGTATAATATCATTTGCATTATTTACCATGTGTTTTTTAAAAATTTTTTAATAGACTGTTTGGATAACCTGGAATATTGTTATTATTAAATTATTATGAAAAGTTACAGGTAGAATCCTATCCAATTATTCTTTAATAGTCTTTTCATATTCATTCCCAGGTACAATATAATTTGCCCCTCCGAAGAACACTAAAAAGTCTTCAGACTTAAGATTATTTGCTATATCATTTGCTTTTCAGCAATGTAAGACATTGGAGCACCTGGATATACATATCCCAAAACTTTATATCCATTTAGATGATCTGTTTATATTACTTTCTACAATGTGGCCGGGTAAGTACCATGATGGTGCCCACAACTTGTTTGGTTTTATAGTAGAGTTAGTGCAATGCTAATTTTAGGATAGTGGGTCATTATGTGTTAAACTGTTTCGACATTTGTGTGACATGAATAGCACTTGCACATAGAGAAGAATGCTTTTCATTACAGTGATATCAGTGTTTGACTTCTGCAGGTATTTTTAATTTGTTTAAAGTCCAATAGAGTTCAGGGAAATGTCCTATTGGTATAACGTGACACTCCCACTACGGTATTTGTTCTCGATCACGTGTCATTGGACTTTATTTGGTTGTTATAGCAACCAGGCGCCATTTTGTGTTCTGCCCCAGCGCGTATAACGTGATTTCTTGTCTCAGTAATCTACGACGGTCAGTTGTAAAATGTTTTGTCAGCCTTATCACTGCTATAGCTGTTCATTGTTGATTTGTTTAGGCCGTATTATTTATATTTTAGGTTATAGTATACATTTTTATTTTGTGTAAAATAGGCTAGTTATAAAAATGGCAAACCCTGACGACCTTGGATTTGATCAATTTATCGATGAAATAATGAATGCATCTTTTTCAACTACAGAATACATTTTGAAATATATACAGTTTCTATGGACACAGTATTATCGTCAAATATTGTTTGTGTGTTTATATGTATATTTAGTCTATATCAGTAATTTTTTTGATGTCCTGAATGTAGGAATTATTATGAGCAGTAGAAAGATATTTTTGATACGATATGTTGATTTTTCTCAAAATATATTTTTAGTAGAATTTATTTGTTTCATGAAATTCAGGTTATTTTGAATGAAATAGTAGGCCCTACTTATATATATATATAAAAAATTAATATGATTTGTTTGTAAATATATATATATATATAAAAAAAAAAAATCTGTTTCATAGGGCGGTCAAAAATGTGAAATTAAGTATTTTTTCTTGTTTTAATCAGTAAAACAAATTTTTTAAATAATTTTTAAGCCAATCTACTTTTTTTTACCAAATATAGCTGTAAGAACCCAAAATCAAATAGAACTTTAAACAATTACAAAAAAAAAATTTATCTCTAATAGCTCGTTATGAGTAAATAGCCTAAATTGAAATTCAGCGTGCTAAGGGTTAATACAGTCAAAATTATATTTGTAAAAGTTGTGACAAATTTTGCCAAGTTACTTTAAGTTTCAAAGTAAGTTTGTCCTGTTAAGAAGGGAGAGGGCTTACAAATTGAAACATTAGCTGCCTCTTAAATGCATCTCACTTATGTCTGTACTAATCCTGAGAAAACTCTACTGGGGTTGGAAAACTCATTTAAATTTATATTTAGGGCCTGAATTTCGAAACTAAGATATTATTAAAGTGTAAGTATTGTTATAAATCTATAGTGTTCATGATATTTTGAGAGTTTTTATCTGAAGATATTTTAGGAAATTATGTTCCTTATAACAGCTCATTGGCCGATTTACCCACTATATGAGGTTAAGGTAAGTTTGGTAATTCTCATGACTTTCAACTGATTTTCACGCTTCATAACTCCAGGAAACTGAAAGAGTTAATTCCAAATTGCTGTCCGCCCATCGTCATTGTTGTCTGTACGTAAGCAAGATAAAGGCTACAAACATTAAGATAGGAATATGAAATTTGATATACGGGTCTATAGTGTTCTCATATAGAACCCTTTTGAAATTCAGAAAACAGTTCGGTGGCCATTATAAACAGTTTTTGTTCATAGCTCGTATGTTATTCAATTTATAACATAGATGGCCTAAGAAACCAACTTATGTGCATTATATTAAGATGACCTGTTTGGATTTCATTGTATATTACAGGGCTGGGTAAGTATAATGATGGCATCCATCTATTTTCTTATAACTACACCACCATGATCATTAGGAAGATCATGACCAATATGTTTTGTTTGTATCTTTAGGTGCTACATTTAAGAAAAATTTTATCAACATCATTCCAACTGATTTTAAAAAATAAATGGTGTATAAATATTGAACAAACCTTCATATTTGCTCATTACAAGTGTAAGTAAATACAAACCAAAACTGAACTTCACCAGATCGGTAACAAAAATTGAAAAATAACCATGTGTGTTGTTTTTGAAAAATATTTATATATTTAAATAAAGGTCTAGACGTGCTTTGCTTGTGCCATAAACAACACAGTGCTTGTACACAGTGAGTTGTATTTGGTTAAAACTGAGGTTTTAATAATGGTGGTCAAGATTTACTATTGTTTTTTGTCAATTATTTCGCAACCATAATCTTTTTTACTTACGATTTTTCAGATAGGTTTGGTCAATAATCTTCTTATTTCATTGACATTTGAATGAAATCAGTAAGTATTCTTTGATGTATTTTATAATCGCCACATGTGCCACACTTTCAGTTTGTTTGTTTTTTTAAATAACCTAAGAACCGGCATTTTTGAATAAATAGTGTAGTCCTTAGAAACTACACATGAGTAAAATTTTATCAAAAATTGGTAGAGCCGATTTTTGTGAATCATAATTAGTTTTTTTTTCCTCATGACAAGTATACCATAACTTTGAATTGTCAGAAACATTACTAATAAACTGGCTATGTGGTCAAACGTCCCTACATACCAATTGAGATTAAACTCGGGCCAGCCATTTGGAATGTAGATTACTGTATATAACATCGACAATAGACACCAGACAGACAATCAGAAAAAAACCTCTTTTTTGGAATCTGATGACTTAAAATGGACATATTCACAAAACCTAGGCATACATTTTGGTGCCCATCACACAAATTGCTCTATACATCTTACATATGAGTACACTACAGTCCTCTATACCAAACTTCGTGTTCCATGTGAGTATACTACAGTCACCTATACCAAACTTCATGTTCCATGTGAGTACAAACAGTCACCTATACCAAACCTCATGTTCCATGTGAGTATACTAGTCACATATACCAAACTTTATGTTCCATGTGAGTATACTACAGTCACATATACCAAACTTCATGTTCCATGTGAGTACACTACAGTCACATATACCGAAATTCATGATTTATATGAGAACACTACAGTCCCATATACTAAAATTCATGTTCTATATTAATACACTATAATCCTCTATACTTAGAAGAGATCAAGAGTGGTCAATGAAAGATGAAAGAGAGGGATCTAACTCAAAACTACATGAAAAAGGTGTACATCCAGCTAGGTGTCCTTGGGGTTGCCAGGCCCGATTATTACACATGTCCTCATGAAGGATAATAGTACGTAGTCACAAACCTCCACTGATTATTAACATTAGAAATCCTTTTCAAAGTCTTTTATGAAGACAAATTCCTTGCCCTGTCATTTCCTATATCCAATACTAACACAGCTCTTCTTCGTACCTTGCTTATCACTGTTTCATTTCATGTTGCTGCTGCCAATATATGTATCTGGTAATACAAGTTATTGCATTAGGAATTTTTTGTAAATTAATTGCACAAACTTTTCCACTCACACATTGCCAAAACCAAAAAAAAACTAATTGTAACCAAAAATAACATTTCAGTAAATAAACAATAAAAATAAAATAAAAGGAACCATGCACACTGTCTGTGCTAAACTTTCTTCGCTTGTGCTATAAACACGTCCTTAGCGTAAGTTGTATTGGTCATGGTTTCTTTTTTGTTTTCACGATTTCATTTAGCTACATATTTAAAAAAAAATTCAAACACTTAAAATAATGTAAAGTTGAATAAATTTCCAATTACACCCACACGAACCCTACTTCAAACAATTTTCAAGCAAGCTTCTTTGTTAATAAAAAGGTAACAGGTTCGGAGTTGATATAATCAAAGATTTACTGCTAATTGGGAGAGCGTCCTGGCACTACATTGAGCCTCTTTCAAAGGAACTGTGAACTTCTATAAACAAGTTTCCACTTTTATCTCCCTTTGTTGTACACTTTATGTTTAAAGTGTGTGAAATGAATCTGTTAACTTTTGACGTTTTGGTACAACTTAACCCTCCAGCTGGTGCATGTTAATGGGTCTTAAAAATTCTTCATTCGTTTAAAAATTAATAATATATATTATTTGTATACAAAACCTAACTTATAAGATATCATTTTTCTCAGAAAGATGCATAGAATTCATCTATGTAATAAATTTTTTTTTTTTGAAACGGTTTTGGAGTAAGTATGTTAGATGTCAAAAATGATATTAACTTTTTTTCAGAAATATCTGTATCACCAAAAATCAATAGCTTACTACCTTTTTCTAAGATATACAAAAGTTTTATGTAATATTTTTGAATATATTTAGAAAAAAAAATTTAAAAAAATTTTATATTTTAAAAATTTTAAAAAATATTTTACGAAAAAACTGAATTTTCTCTTTATTTTTTCCAAAAAACATTAAAAATAGTAAAATATATTTTATACAGAACTTCTATATATCATTATGTCCAGAAAGGTGCATAGAATTTAGTTGTGTAGTGCAAAAAAATGTTACATGCATCACATTTGGAGTTTTTTGGTCAAATACCAAAAAATCGAGAGTAACAGAGAGTAAAATTTCACAGAAATCGGTACATAAACCATATTAAAAATTTTTTATGATTTTTTTAAAATATTGATACAGATTTGTAATATATTTGTGGATAAAAGTTGCTAAAAAGAAAAATAAATTTTGAAAATTTTCATTAGACGAGGTTCATTTTTACGTAAAATGTGAATATTGACTAACTATATTCAAACAGTAACCAAAAATATAATTTTTATTCTAAACAAAAGTTTTTATTACCTATGTTCTCACAAATATACATAGATTTTATGTGTGTAATGCAAAAAAAATTATATGGAAACATTTTAGAGTTATTACGGACGGAATCAACAAATTTACCCTGTAACCAAGGCAAAATTCCACAGAAATAGGTATATAAACCATATTAAAAATTTTTTATGATTTTTTTTAAATATTGATACAGATTTGTAATATATTTGTGGATAAAAGTTGCTAAAAAGAAAAATCAATTTTGAAAATTTTTATTAGACATGGGTCATTTATGATAAAAATCTACCTTCACAATAGCCTAGACGTTGAGGTTAGGGCTGTGAAAAAAAAACCAAAAATATGAAATATCACTAATAAATACACTCTACAAACATTGACACATTTATTATAAGTTGTATACTAGGCCGAAAATATGAATTATCACTCATAACTACACTCTACAAACATTGACACATTTATTTTAAGTTGTATAAACAAATTATAATAAAAAAAATCACTTCATGAAACTTATATTCACTATAAAAACAAAGCTATTGCACTTTGAAATTTCCACATCGGCAAAAATCTTGCGAGATCGAAGTAACAAATTTGAGGTTATTCTTCGTTTTATAAAGTACCACAGCCTTTGTATTTTTCCTTGTAAAGATGTGTTTCAAATACAATTTTAAACATTGAAACCTCCTCTTTACAGTTATATCAAAAACGACAAGATTGTATAAAAATAAAGATCGGATTCTTCAAGACTGTCTAGACACTGAATATCGCAAACCGGTCTGAAAGTTCAGAGGATCATTTCCTAGAATGGATATAAATCGTAAACTATATAACTTAGGATGATTTCGTCTTCATAGTTCGAAAGAGGAAGAAAAATACTATATAATATTGTCAAATTGTAACATTTAGACAAGTTTTACCATTTCGAAAAAATATATGAACATATAGGTGATATTTTCTATATAAAACTCGCCGCGAGAAACTGTCGCAATCTAGCGCTAACAAGGTAAACTTCAGTCTAGTCTTATTTCTTTACTACACCCTACATAAAATTTTCTAAACTTGGTTATGAAAGATTGAAAGATAACCTTTTCATTGGTATAAAATACATTTCGATAATATAATATCTACTAGGATAAAAGTTGAATTGCAAAAAATGTAATTTTTAGCGTGTAAAATAGCGTTAAAATTCTTGATTTGGTTTAATTTTTATATAATAAAAACTATACTAGTTGGAAACATTTGATAAACACGGTTTTGAAGAGAAAGACGCGATCTATCAAGCAGTGTTATGTCCGATGTGACAGATTGAAATTTCGAATAATTGACAAAGGAGACGAATGTTTTGTTTAAAACTTGTTGACGTAAAACTTTGACGTTTCGCATGAAAACTATGCGAACTTCGCCAATTTTTGGAATATTATTAATAACGTTTTGTGGTATTTTTTTTGCATGATACGCATCTACGGAACATTAGCTTTCCAACGGTATTTTATTTATTGCGATGGGACAATTTTAAGTGGGCGTAACGTTGAATGGCAAAATACGTGTTTTTTAGTTGGTGAATAGAGCCGTGACTAACGAAGCGACCACTTTTAAGGCAAAAAGGGGTCGATCACCAGTTGGAGGGTTAATCAAATATTTGAAATTTTTATAAAAATCAGGATATATACGTTTCACTGATGTGCACTGATACGTGAAAATGGTGACGTTGATATCATCCTAAAATGGTTTTTTATACATTATTTAAATATTTGCTATATATATTTTTACTTTGATATATATATATATATATATATATATATAACATATCTTTTCAATCATTCATATATATAAAATGAATATACTATTTTTCGATAATTTGAATCAACTCTCTTAATCAAGTGATAAACCAATAATGTAGGATAATAAGAAAATCTGATTATTTATGTTCTAGGTTTATTGATTGAAATCGAGAGTTGATTTAAATTCTTGAAACATCATAGTACAGGCATAGCAATCCCGAGGTCTCTTTTTTGGATGTTTACCTTTTTCATGTAGTCCAAAAACGCTCTCTATTATGTTTCCTCGTGTCTCTCTTCACCAACACGTGTTATATTTACATTCTTTCAATATTTGGTTTATTAGATATTTATAACTGGCATATATTTCATCATTTATAATATATTAATTAATATATGACGTTTTAAGAATTTTAATCAACTCTTCTTATAAAGTGATAAAACAAAAACATAAAAAAATTAGGAAAACAGTGCAAGAGTTTAGGCGTAACTGCTTCACAATCAAATAAAGCAACAAATAGAATTAAAATATGCCTAGCTTCAGTGAAAAATAATAACAACAAAACTACCATTGGAGTAAGAATGTCTTGTTACATGACATACACAATATTCTGGTTTTATAGCACTCATGGTTTTATGGTTCATATTAATAACACTCATGTGCTCATTATATTGAGAATAGCCTTGGAAATCCTGATGGAATATAGCTGGATTTAATCTATTTTCACATAGTCTTGGTTTAGAACCCACTCTTTCTCTTTCCTATCAGGTGTCTCTTGATCTTGTTCTTTTCCGCTATTAGAGTATTCGAAGGCTAGGTGTTTTTATTTTATACTATTTAATTTTTTTTTATATAAGACAAAGATAACAGAGAGGTTTTACCTTTAGGCAACAAGAAAAATATTCATATTAATATGGTTTCGGCGGACATTTGCAATCAGTCCTGTATATGAAACTAATAGACGACTTTTAGACAGTATAAATCAAATCCGTTATAAAGTGATAAATCTAGAACACAAACAACAGCAACATTTCCAAGTATGTTAGAAACTACAAATTAGTAAACTAAGAATAGAAACCAAAGTTAAAACTAATCCTAACCTGTTTAAAACAACTAAAACTAAATATAAAAATGATCGGGAAAACCAGAAATCAATAAAATTACTCAATAACACAAAAAATCACAAACATCCATTTGAGATGAGGAAAAACACTGGTAAACTGAGCCAAAGGAGATGTGTGTCGTTGTTACTTACCCCATATACAAAGTATATTATAAGTTTGGTAATTGTCAAAAATTCCGACCTCTGTTTTTTGACTGATCTTCACATTTCATGGCATCAGAAAACCAAAAGAAAAGTTATTTTTGACATGACATCCATCGTTGTTTTGACTACAAAAATTAAGATAGTAACATAAAATAAGAGATAATAGTGAGCTTATTTAAAACGCTATTAAAATTTTAAAAATCAAATTAAAAATGGCAAAATGGCGACTATTTAGTTAAGTTTTCTGTTTATATCTTCTGTTTATTTAACTTATAACACACTAAATTATATACAAATTTGCAGTGTTTAATATACAATTAGTGAAGTGTTAGATTTAAGATTTATAGTTAAAATATAATAGATCAATATTCTTGAATATAAAGTCCACTCAATAGACACTAGAGCATAAGCAATCATTGTGACAGAATAAAAAAGTGAGGCAATTGCTAGGCTTGCAACCTTATAACAGATGATAATCAACTTAGGAGTATATAAACTCCTAGTGGAGAGGAAGGAATGAAAGGAGAAACTGGACCATGTGGAGACTCTGCCCCGAACGAGTGAATGTGACCACGGTGCTGTTGCGGGATTAGATTGTTTACTGACGAGAATTCGCTACAAGGGATCATGGCACGGAATCACAGGAGTTCGTCACTAGGAATTTGAGCAAGCTTCATGTGTAAAGCAATTTAATAAAAGTGTATAATTCATGTCAAAATCTATATTATGTCACAATTGGAATAGCTCTGGATTGAAAGCTTAGAATATTTAACTAATGAATGAGTTAGCTATTTACATGTTATTAATTAACTAGAGTGAAACGCAGGTTGTCAATACAAGTATTTTTACAACTGAACCAATGTTTGCCTAAATCATTTAATTAGAACACAAATCCATTCATTAAACAGAAGCTATTGTCAAAAATGTAATTTCGAACCCCGATCTCCTAAAAAATGTGATATTATTATAGTTATGAAGGCTTCATCACCGACATGATCGTAGCGAGTGTAGGCTCCAAGGTATATGTATCTCTTAGTGGCCCGCCAGGGCCAATACACAGGCATGAGTGAAGCGAATGGGTGCTTTTAAATATATACTATTATCCACCAGTTTGAACATCTACCAAGTAGATCGTGTCCAACGTCGAGAAAGAAGTGATATATGCCTACACAATTACAAGTTTCAGGAAACTTGTGTTACAACAGAACTGTTTTAAACATGCTTACCCTACTGAAAATCCCTTGATCTACTAATACAATTACCTACAAGGCCCAAGAAACCAACTTATTTATTAAATTTATAGGATGTGCTTGTACCACATAGTATGATAGGACTGGGTAAGTATTATGATGGTGAACATCAACTTGTGTTTGGAGGGGGGGGGGGGGTGAAAACTTTGTTCCTTCTTTTAGTTTATTGTGTGACCTTAGTTTCTTAATTGCAAAATAATTAATACTCCAGTGTTCTTGAGGGGTAATTTTTTACCCGATGCGTTTTGTGTTTGCTGACATGGACAGTTGTCACCACTCTTTACTTTGAGCTCCTCAGTACCTTTTTTTCCTTTTGTCTTAGAAGCGGTCAGTGCAGTTTCAGTTCTCTTGGCCTGCTGTTTGTTTACGTGTACTGGTTTGAATATATGTCTTTTGAACTTGCGGTAGTTTATTACCCCATGCGACCAACCGGTTCAGTGTAGTCGTTACCAACTAGTTTTTAATTTAGCTATTGTTTTGTGTGTTATATTCTAACTTATAAATAAAATGTCTGACATGAGTATGAACAGTTGCGTATGTGGTTGTATGAAACAGAAAGTGACAGTGAAAGTGTTTTGGGACCCAAAGATCCTATGAACAAGGAGAAGAATTTGTTGAAGAAAATCCACCAAGAGAAGATGATAACGTTTTTAAAGATAATGACGAGTTAAGAGTATATAGTCCAATAAATAACACCACTGTTTCAATCTTATGAAACAAGAAGAAGAACTGGAAACAGTATTTCCCTAACATTGATAGCCATGAGTTTTCCATTGGTAAGGACAAGGAAACAAGGTGGTACTTAGAACCTCACATGGCTTGTACTTCTTGGACAGCGTCTCATAATATTATATGAAAAAGGGAACTTGGTCTTGATACGTCACCATGAGTGAGCATCACTTCAGGTTTCTGATGTACTGTTTGCGTTTTGATAATATAGACAGTAGATATCAGCTCTAGATAAACTTGCAGCCATAAGGGAAGTTTATAAAGAACTCTCAAAATGTATTTAACCCATGGGAACTGCTCATTCCGCTAATATATGCTCATTCTGTCAATGTGCAATTTGTCCAAGAGCAGCAGACAAAAAAACAAGAAGAACTTTTGACAAATGCCAGAAATATGTGAGCCAGAATCATGAGAAGTTGTTTCTATTTTACTCTAAGGTAAAATACTGTCCTTATTTTGAATTATTTTTCGTCTAAACTTTAAAATTGTAACCCTATATTTGGACATTTATGAGTGCTAAGGATGTAACATAAATAAAGTGAAACTATTTACAAAAAGTTTAAAATTCAATTTTAACCTAGCTTACAGGAGCTACAATTTTATTAAATATGACCTAATATGCTGTTAAAACTTTTCATTGTAAGTATTTTACCCTAATAAATAAAACAAATATTTTAAAAACAATAAATAAACTAGGAATTATAAGAGGGATAAGTAATTACCCCTCGCAACAATTGGTGTCATGATGAGTGTTAATTTCCACTGGAGTGTTAATTTCCTCGGCCTTGAATTGGAAGAGGTGGATAGAAGTCTCACAATGTCACAAATTACAACTAAAAATTTTATTTATTCAACAAAATGTCTACTGTGAAAGTATTCTGTACATCGAACATTTGAGACTATGAATTAGGAAAGTGGTGGTATCAATTATGCCAGATATTGTATGTAGAGGGCTGGAAATCTTGGATTTCTGGAAAGTTATCTAAGGAGCCCATATAGAACTCAGATAAACAAACAAACAAATTTTATAGGTCTTTAATTTTATTTGTGATATTAAATATACACTTTTGTAAATATATTTCTTAGAAACCGAATTATCACTTTATTGATACAAAGGGGGGATAATTTAATATAAAGAACATATTAGGAGTTCCACAGGGATCTGTACTCTACCTAATATATCTAATAGATTTACCATTCATAGAAGTTAGCAAGGCTACATGGTATATTTACAGATGATATAATTGGTGGCAATGGTATACTAAAATATAATCATACCTTATTTGTCTTTCTTGTTATTTAAAGCTAAAATCCTCTAGGTCATTGTCCCCTTATAACAAAAAAATAAAATAAAATAAACAGCTGACCTTCGAATATTGTCACGGTTGGAAGAGAACAAGAGTTGGTCAAGAGAGATCTGATAGAAAAGATGAAGCGTACAGTTCTAACCAAAGATAATGCGAAAAAATTTGTATATCCATCTAGGTCCTTTGGTATTGCCACTCCCGTGCTCACTGTAGTAAGACCTCTTATTAGATTAACCTCCTGAGGCATTTAGATACTTAACACTTCTTTGTAGAAAATGTAGACTAATTATCAATCTCTCTAGAGATGTAATAACCCTTAATTTCCCATCTACAATCAAAGTTTTGTTTAAGAGGTAGCTTCTAATTATGAAGAGGGGATTTTTTAAAGAAAAGTCTGGGTCGGCATTTATATATGACTAGTTTGATATTATTGTCTAATGGTAATTTTTAACTATAATTTCAACAACAGACATAACCTAATAAAATAATCCTGTACTTCCTGTTACTATATTTACACCATCCTTGGATTTACTCTTTCCTTCAGGATAAAATTCGAACACAATGTTTTGATTCAATGTAACCAACGTTCTCCTTTGTGGATGAGAAAAATAACACTCGCTGAATTTTTTATTAGAAACTTTGTACCTCATTAATTTTGTTTTATTTCTAACGCTAGCAAACGTAACTTTCTAAAATGATTTTCACAATCACTAATACACCTAACAATAGGTTTAACACTCTTGAGTTATTGTACTACACCAGTCTCGGCCATCATTGAATTTATTCGTACCCTTAGGGGCTCACTTAGTACATGTAAGGCGTTCCTGGGGGAACCTAGCTGGATCTACATATTTTTTTTATGTAGTCTCTTAGGGAATGATTACTCTTTTCCATCTTTCTTATCAGGTCTCTACCAAATCATGATCTTTTCTGACCATGACAATCGTAGAGTATTCAAAGGCTAGGTGTCTTTATTTTATGTTTATTATCTTCCTTTTTTACAAGGCGGTGATGGCAGAGAGATTTCCCAATTTAAACCACAAGGGGTAAAAAGAACAAATGTATTAAAAAAATTATTTTAGGCAATTTCATATCGTACTCAACGAATAATTAATTCTAGCTACCCAACTAATTTAACTGAAATTCAACAAAATTATGTATACTAGCTAATGTTGATTATGATCAAATTTTGAGGTTATGTTTTCAACATTTTTTTGGTTTAGATTTTAAAGCTGCATAAACTGAACTATTGTGAGAAGTTCTGGTGAAAAAATATTGTATTATGAATTATTGAAATCTGTGGCCATTTTAAAATTTACCTATTAACTTGAATTATTTAACGAACCTGCCAAATGGTTTGTAAAATGAGTTAACATATCATGAACAGAGATATGATTTTCGAATTTACTAACACATGTACACTCTTGTAAGCAAGCTCTTACTGGGTGTTTCATGATAAACTTTGTCAAACGTTACACTTCACATCATCAAAAATAAAGCTTTCAAAGTTGGTGTTTTTTTAGCAATTTATTTCAAACCAACCTCTTCAACCTGCCACTTAATCCAATCATTAATATTTATAGTAGACCCTTGCATCAAAACATCACAAGTTGGAGTAAACCAAACTGCACAGAAAAAATGTTTAGGTGGGATTCGAACCCAAACCTTAATAATTTATAAAGATGGATGACAGTAATAGGATGACATAACAACAGTTCTCAATATATTCAAATGTAATAAGTTCTCATTTATTTCTTATAATATATTTGTTTTATGAAATACATCCCATATCTATGATATGATTTTTTCAGTACTATTTTATCTTTTGTAATTTGTCAATTAAAATCTTAGTATATTATCATATGCTGCTTTAATATCTATAAAGATTACTATAGTACATTTATTGAGTTTTTTTAGCAATAAATAAGTCTGCAATCAAATTTAAAAGGCTCTGGTCAAAAACAATTTTGAGTATCTGAAAGAAAAGGGTTAGGTTCAAGCCTCTCTTTAATGGTGGAATTCATTAATTTAAGTCAGCCAATTCCAAAAATATTGAAACCAAAATGTTGAAATTACGAAAATAATTTTAAAAAAGTGGTTAGGTGTGTAGTGAATACTTCAAACATCACTAATGAAATGTTATTTTTGAAAAAAAATATACTTTTGAAACTTTTTTCAGGCTTGTAATACAGGGTGCGGCAAAAAACCGATCTAATTTAACTTACGAATAACTCAAAGATTGACAGTGATACAATAGGTTTTATTGGTTATTACAGACTGTTATTGATTGCCATTAACGAAAACTCACATATGAGCAGCAAAATTCATCAGTTTAAGTTTTGAAGATCACGTCCTTCAAATGGTGTCCCTCTTTGATTAAGCACTCTTCCAGTTTCGCACCAAAACTGTCAAACACCGTACTTAACATTTCAGGAGTCAGGTTGGCGATCTCTTGAGTTATGGCCTCCTTTAGTTCCCCCAATGTGCAGGGCTTGTTTGTGTACACTCGTGACTTTAAGAAGCCCCACAGAAAAAAATCACAGACGCTTAGATCCGGTGAGCGTGCTGGCCACGCAATATCCCCGAAACGTGAGATTACTCGGCCACGAAACTTACGTTGCAAAAATTCCATCACAGCATTGGCTGTGTGTGCAGTTGCCCCATCCTGTTGGAACCACATTCTTCTCAGGACTATGCGTTTTCTACGAAGTTCAGGCATGAGGAAGTTTTGTAACATAAACAGATAGCGTACCGAATTCACCGTAACAGTTCGACCACCCTCTTCAAAGAAATATGGCCCGATCACACAAGTTTTTGTGTCACCACACCACACAGTGACCTTGGGGCTATGTAGAGGACGTTCATGAAACTGTTCGGGATTTGTAAATGACCAATAGCGAAAGTTCTGTTTGTTAACACTTTGAAGCCTAAGCCCGAGTATAGGTCGGGCAGTGTGACAGCGCTCGCCACCGATGCCCGAGTATACATCGGGCTGCGCTAAATAATTCTATATGATCGCGATGTCGGAATATAATCAGGTTTCGGCACTTTTGCTTAGCTAATTGGTTATTTATCTTTGCATGTCTTTGATTTTCGAATAGTCTGTGCTGTTGATATGGACTAAATATAAATATTATAAAGCTGATGCTAGGCAACGTAACATGTCTACGAGGAACGTAGCAGACGTTTGTTTAGTTTATAGTTAGTGACTGAGTAATCAAGATTCGTTATGTTTGTTTGTTGTTTTTCTTGAATACTAAATACTTTTTGAGTTATGGTGGTGCCCAGAATGTTCAGTACCCCTTTGTGTACCTGAATGTTTCAAACTGTATCATACAAAGGCCAATTATGTTTAGTGAAGTGCTGTGTAGCTATTTTTGTTTGTGTGTGTATTTTACCCTTTTTCAAGACTAAGGAGTGTTGACTGTGAGTAAAATATCTATTTACATGTATGTATATTTAAAAAGGTAATTTCTTTAGGTTTAAAATGATATATAATAAGTCATATATGATAAATATAACAAATACCACAATTTTTAAAAAACATGTCCAAAACCCCCAGGCACAGTAGGAAATCAGCGCATTAGAGAGTTAGGCTTCAAAGTGTTAACAAATCCGTCCAGATGAAAATGCGCCTCGTCACTAAACATTAAAATTTCTTCATCGGCATTTAAATCAATCATTTCTTCAGCAAATGTTTGTCACTTTGCATGGTCAGTGGACTTTAGTTGCTGCACAATAGCCAATTTATATGGATGAAAATTCAGATCGAACCGCAAAATTCGTCCAACCGAGCAGTCAGACATGTTCAAAGCAGCAGCTTGTTTACGGGCGGGCCTACGTGGATTGTTTTCCACAGAAGCACGAACTCTATCGATGTTCTCTGGCGTCCGAGCTGACTTTGAACGGCCTGTCGGCTTCTTTTTCAAACAGAACCCGTTGTTCTAAAGTTAGTAACCCACCGCATAATTGTGCTACGCGACGGAACTTCTCCTTGTCGACCTAATTGAAAGAACGCACGGAACTGCCGCTGAGTAGCAATGATTGAATCGCCACTTTTAAAATACGCCTCGATAACAAACGTGCGTTGCTCATGCGACCACTGCTCCATGACTACTGACAATGGCATCGTGTAGGCTTTCCAACAATCCTACCCCCACCATCCTCAGATGTCCTGTCGCTGAACGGTGCACCGCAGAAAATAGATCGTTTTTTTGCCGCACCCTGTATATGCCTTTACTTTACCGTAGCTGATGATAGTAAAATAACATCTCTTTCACAATTTTATATTTTTGGATTGGAACAGATATTTTGAGTTGTTTGTTTACATCTCACTGGAAGAACTCTTCATCTGTTGATTGCATGAAGTGAGTTTTTTAGGTAAGTTGTTTTACTTCTCTTTTTAAGAATTTTGCTGTTCACAATTTTAATTGTAACCTCCGTTACTAAAAACATGAAAAAGCTCATGTTACTACTTACTTATATATTGAAAAGATATAAAAATGAAGTTGTTACGTCAAAGTATTTTTGAGGTTTTGTCCAATTTTTTAATTTAATAAAAACACAGATTTTATTTGGTAACAGAGGTTACACAAAACATAAGTAACTGAGGTAACATATTTCATACTATGGTATTTTTATTTTGAGAGGATGTAATTAGTAATAACCACTTTACCTGATCTGTATTGTAAATGAACTTGACTGCTTATAATAGCTCTCTGAGTTTATATTACCGTATGTCTTTTTAAGTGGTTTTGAATAAAGCTCTAAAGATTTAACAAAACCAGACAAGCTTGATTTAGAGTAAGGATTTGTAGGCTTAGTATTTAGATAGGCTTAGGCCTAGGTAGGTCTATATGAAATAATCAGCCAATTTGAGAACTCTCTAGCCAATTGAAAATGACACTGCATAAAAGGTTCGCAGATAGGTAGATATAATTCGATTTTTATTTTCAGTATCCTGTATGTAGTCTATATAAAACTAATGATCTTTTTTATTTTAAAGGTTATCAGTCAATATCAGGCTATGGTCCCAATACTAAAAAAAGAATTGATGGCAAGACTGAGAAAGGGAAGACAACAAAATGAAACGGCATGGAATGAGTATCTAAACAAGGACAGAACACATAAAAAAAGACTTTTGTGAAACAAAGTACTATGTTAGCTTTGGAACTAGAAAAACAATGAGAAAAGACAAGAATCAAAGTTCAGAAGTGTAGATGAAAAAGAAGATGGCAAGTATTGGACAGAATAATGCACTGAATAAATTCAGTTCCAGTTACAAAACCCCTCAAAGTTTCATCAGACAGTGAGGAAGTGAGCAGACCTTTAGGTTACAATAGTGAACCCAGTCCATCACCACCAGCTAAATTGAATAGATAAGAACGAACGTCAAAAAACATCACTTCTGGCACTTTTGTTCTTGTGGAAATAAAAGGTCAAGTTAAGAGAATGTCTATAATTTATTATGTACCTGTTTTTCAGAGTGGTGTCTGTGAAGAAGCCTGTGTGACTTCTTCTGTGTGACTGTGAAGTCTGTGAAGAAGTTTAAGTGATGTTCTTGAGAGCGTGTGACAATTCTAAGAAAGTATTTAGAATGGATGAATATACCATTAATTTCATAAACTTTGAACAGATTAAGAAAATATTAAAGACTCCAGAAACGAAAGAACTGGTCTTAACTGTTTACAATATGTAATCTTTAAGTTTCTCAATAACTAATGCTTTACAAACTTCATTTTGTTTAATAGTAGAAGTGTAAATGAGTATCATCCACTGAGCATTCTACATTTGTCTGTCACGTAATAGGTTACTAATTATATGTCAGAATATTTCTGGTGCTAAACTTAATCCAAAT
Organism: Aphrophora alni; assembly: GCA_963513935.1. Lineage (NCBI taxonomy): Eukaryota > Metazoa > Arthropoda > Insecta > Hemiptera > Aphrophoridae > Aphrophora > Aphrophora alni. The sequence goes on along the minus strand of OY740765.1, from coordinate 138,808,925 downwards.
GGTTGCCTCAAGAATAAAAATCTTCCCCAGGGTGTACCAAATGTAAGATATGTTGATGTTTTAGTTGACCTCTAATTGCCAGAATCCCTTTTGCAGAATCTAGACATGAAAACACTTTACATACATACAGTGTAGCTGGAATTTCTTCCAAAGTCTCAAGTGGGAAGTGATGATAACGAATATTTCTGTAGATGTTAGTCTATTGTGTCAAGGTTCGACATTCAATACCTTTTCCTAATGAAAAAAATATCTTCAGAAATTGGGCTCTCCTGAAGTCTAGTGTTTTTGTTTTTTTAAAGAACTACAATTAGTTTAGGTAAAAAGTAGAATGTTGTCTGCTGTAAATAAAACATTCTCCAACATTTGGTAGCTGTTCTTTCATAGAAAAAAAGTAGTGTGAATTTCACTGACAAATGGTCTCTTTTAATTGATAACATTAATCAGTTTTAAAAGTGAATAAACATTACTAAAAAAATAATAATAATAAATTATTATATTTTGATTTGTTGTGTCATGCTCCCATGTACCTATCCTGAAGAACAAATTGACAATATTCTTGAAGATCCTGAGCCTATGATACGTGTTGTTGAACCTTTCTGCATGGTCAAGCACAAGCTTGATGGGGTTTTGAACATGATTTAAATGAAAACAGAATTACTTACAGCTGATGTTGTTTATTTATCTATATTATCGTTCACATTTTTTTACATATCTATCAAATTTTGATATGTGTGCAATTAGTCACTCGGAAAATATCCAATCGATAATAAAGTTCTAACCATATGTTAGTATGTTAGTTAACATGTTGTAAGATTTTTTTATTAAATTTTAATTTAGGTTTTGAGTGCTTACACCTTTGTGAGATTTTGGCTTATTTTTGATTATGTAAACCTTTAGAATTTAAACTTATATTTAAACTTTACCTTTATCCTTGGGGGCTCCACCAGACTCTTGAAACGAGTCAAACATTTTTCTTAGCTTGTGAGGCACTCCAAAAGAACTACTAGGTTTTCAATAATTACAGAGATATGCTATGTGAAATATTTGAGTATATTCATAAATTACTAAATCATTTAAATTTTGCTTTAAACTACCTTTCCTACAATGCAATAAACACATTCAACATCTACCCTAAAATTAAATTACAAAAGTCTAGTTCTAATTTACTTATCTATTTTACACTCTTTAAATACATACTTTAACAACTTATCCTTTACTTTATTCTTTAATAGATAATAATCCAACAAAATGACACAAAACCTTTTAAAATTTTAATTTGCTCTAGTCTGATATTTATTGTTTTTGAAATCTGGCATTTGATTTAATTATTATTTAATCACCGAGATCTGTCTTACAAATACATATTATAAATATTAAATTTTACTTACATAACACTCTCCCTCCTTTCTTTAGACACTGCACCCCTTTTTTTTGTATTTCACACTACACCTTTACGCTTTACGCGAACACTCCCGTTTTCACCTTGATTTTGAGTTTTATTTAAAGACTGACCCTTACAATGAAACACTTATTTATTTTTAATATCATGGAATAATTAGCTTGTTATATATTTTTTTATTTCGAATAGATTATTTAGTAACCTTGTCTTTTGATGATGTTTTTAGGTGTTGTCCTCTAGAGAGATGGCGATAGACAGACCGCGTTTTTTAGAGAAACGTTTCCCACTTCTTTTCTCTCCTTTCTTCTGATTGGGTCATTTAGATTTTATTTGAATTTTAAATGGTTCTGATTGGTTTTTATTTTTTTTGCACAATCTTGCAGACATTCTGGTTGTCATCAATATAACTTCCTTGGGAAAATGTTAAACTGCAGGAGTCTTGTTTTATGAAATTTAATCCGACACATCCGCCAGTCGACTGTATTCTCGATAAGTTTATTTTACATATAAGTTTTATTACGACTTCTTTTATTTGAATTTCTTCCCAATATTATTATTTTTGATTATTGTTTATTGATTTTTTTGATTAATTGTTATTAAATACGGGTGTTTCCAAAAACCCTTACAATGTCTTTGTTAACGGTTGTCATTGCTTCATTAATCCTGTTCCTTAAGTGATTTAGGTGACGAATTTTTTCTCCATAAACAATGTTTTTGATGTACCTCCACAAGAAGAAATCCCAAAGTGTCAGGTCTGGACTGCTTGGAGGCCAGCATATAGGTCCTTGCTGGCCTATCCATTGATGTCCAAACTTTTCATTCTAAGTGTCTGTAACAAATGCACTAAAGTACAGGGGTGCGCCTTGTTGATGGAAATGAAGTTGTTGAATGTTTTCGAGTTCATTTAGATGAGGAAAACAATCATTGATTAACATATCGAGATGTACACAATTCCATCAATTGTCTTTTCAGCAAAGATGTAAGGCGCTATCAGACGATTTTTCATCACACCACAAAAAAACATTAACTTTAGGTGAGTTGCGTATTTTCTCAAAAATTGTATGTGGGTTTTCAGATCCCCATATGCGTGAATTGTCTCTGTTACCAGACCCATTGATATAGAATGTAGCTTTTAATGAAGCTTTTAATTCGAGCTTTTAATGAAGCTAAGGATTCGAAAGATTTTTGGAATTGTGTAAAGATAATTAAGGGGGGGGTCTTTTGTCACTAATGCTGATATTTCTCCTACCGAGTGGATCGATCATTTTAAGAACTTATTTAATACATGTGTAAATGACGATGATATATTGTACGCCCTGTATTTCGTGGAGGATGAAATTTTAGATAAATCAATTGTTTTGAAGGAATTACAAGAAGTCTTGATTAAAGCCAAGCACAACAAAGCTCCGGGGATGGATAGAATACCATATGAATTTTATAAGTATGCTCCTATAGAGTTTTTAAATTTATTAGTGGATTATTTTAACAATGTTTATGATAAGAGTGAGGTTCCTAAAGCATTTAAGAGAGCTATTATTTTTCCAATACATAAAAAGGGTGACACAGCTAAAGTTGAAAATTACAGGGGTATTTCTTTTATGGATGTGAATGCTAAATTGCTCACAGGAATATTATTAAATCGGTTAGTTGAATGGGTTGATAACAATCAAATTTTAAATGAAAACCAAGCGGGTTTTAGGAAGGGATATTCAACCCATGATAATATTTTTACTTTAGTGAATATTGTTAGTTTAAAATTGAACACCAAAGGCAACAGGGTTTATTGCTGTTTTGTTGACTTTAAGGGGGCCTTTGATACTATTAATAGGCATGCACTATTCTATAAATTGCATAGCATAGATTTGTCATTTAAATTTATGAAAGTATTGAGATCGTTGTATACTGTTACTGTATCTCGTGTGTGGTGTCAACAATGTTTGTCGCAGGAATTTGATGTTGGTATCGGTGTAAAACAGGGCTGTCTTCTCTCGCCGCTTTTATTCTCATTGTTTATGAACGATTTGGATGAGGAGTTGGGTGGGGGGGTAGTTGTTGGTAATATTTCGGTCAGGTCACTCCTCTATGCTGATTATATAGTACTGTTTGCGGATAAACCAGTATCATTACAAAAGATGCTTAGTAAACTTAAAATCTATTGTAACACATGGGGACTTACTGTAAATAGGGAAAAAACTAAGATTATGGTATTTAGACGTGGTGGAAGTTTGTCAACGCGGGGAAAATGGTATTGGGAGGGTGAACAGGTTGAGGTTGTAAATAAATTTAAATACTTAGGGGTTACTCTAAAATCTAATCTAAATTTTAAAGATCATGGGAAAGAGAGAGTGTCAACAGCGAAGTTTGCCTTTAACAGGATGTATAGCAGTATTTTTGCTAAAAATGACATATATATTTCGGCTAAGTGGACGGTATTTAACTCGATATGTCGGGCTATAGTTGGGTATGGAGCACAGACTTGGGGATTCTATCGATTGGAAGAGCTAGAAAAATTCCAACGGTTTGCGATAAAAAGAATGTATGGTTTACAGATTTCGACACCTAATTACATAATTTATTTAGAAACGGGAGTGGATTTGCTGTGGCACTTATTCTTTAATCTGAATTGTAGCTTTGTGTTTCGTACATTTGAGTTAGCAGACGAGAGACTGACAAAGCGAGTGGCATTGTTGGTAGTGGAAAAAAATGTCGGATGGTACAGTGCTTGGAAGGATCTAGGTACGAGATATAATTATGTATTCGAGTATAAAAATAGGGAAATTGGAGTATGGCGGGAGAAATTGCGGGAGATTTCAGCGAAAATAAGGGAGGAAGAGCGTTGTGTTTGGTTAGAAAGGGCAACGCAGGCAGAGTTTAACACTCTCTATAAAGAATTGTCACTTTCGTTGGGAGATAAGTCTTATATTGGAGATGGGTACCCTCGCTCAATTATAAATACAATTTTTAAGGCCAGGTGTGGGCAATTAATGGTGAACTGCAGACCACAGAGTCATGAGCTTAGATGTTCCTTGTGTAATTCGGGTGATATAGAGAATGCCGAGCATTTTTGGGCTCCTGTTCTATCCTGGCGGAAATACGGCGAAAATGGCTGGGCGATGGTAAGCTGTCAAGGAAAGCTGTTGTGGAATATTTGAACGGCAAACACTGGTTTTAATTAGTGAATTACATATGTGAGGCTAAAAAATATAGAGATAGATTGATAGTTGAATTGAATTATTGAATAATTTTTCTTGTTAGACAAATGTGCTTAGTTTTTTTCCCTTTTTCAAAATATATATATATATATATATATATATATATATATATATATATATATATATATATATATACATATATAGTTGGTAGTTTATTTAAAATTGTTTTTATATGGTTGGGAATTTTAACTTATTTTTATGTTATTTTTATTTTTTCAAGTTTTATTTGCAATTTGGAATTTTCGTATGTTAGTTTTTTGGTCCAGGTTCTATTTATTGTTTTTGATTTGCACCAGATATTTATTTATTTCCTTATTCTAGATAATTTGATATTTGAATTTAATTATTGAATAATTTTCTTATTAGACGGAAGTGCTTATCTTTCTTCTTCTGTTTTGTGCATACAGATGTTAGTTTACTTGATATGGATTTACTCAGTGGGAAATTTGTTAAACATTAACCTAAATTTGTGAATTTTGAATGTTAGTTTTAGTACGGGTGTACTTATTATTTTTGTTTTGCTTTTGCTTTGCTTCACATGCTTATATTTATTTACTTTTTATTTGTAATGGGTACTGAGAGTTATTTTTATTTTTATTTATACATCTATGTAAGTGTTAATATATTAAATTTTAATAAGTTTAATTATATTAAATCAAATTTGGTAATTAGAAACTCGCTACTCTGGCAGACGACCTCGGTCATGCCATCTGGGCATTGATTTTAATGTAGTAATATTAATTTTACTTTGGTTTAATAAATGCATTTATTATTATTATTATTATTAGAATGTAGCTTCGTCTGAAAAAAATATATCATCTAGAAATGATTGATTTTCATCAACTTGTTCAACATTTCAACCGCGAAAATAAACTTTTGCACCATCATCAGGTTTCAATTCCTGCAATAGCTGGATTTTATATGCATGTAATTTCAGTCTTTTTGTGTAAAACTTTGTGGATTGTTGTTTTTTGAATACCTAACTCTAGGCTTTGTCGAGGTATTCTTAGAACTTCTGATTGCAGATTGTCTAAAAAGTTCAACATTTTCGTCTGATACACTTGCCCTGCTAGATGATTTCTGCTTTTGAACTGATCCAATTTCTTCGAATTGTTTGAACCAATGTTATTTTAATGTGGTGGATCTTATCTGTATTTTCACGTTGCACTGAAATTACAGACTTGAATTCAGCCAGCAACAAAACACACTTCGCTTTTTCTTTATTAGAGAACATAATAACACACTCAACACAGAACACTCCTGAAAACACAAAACACACTATCACAACAATGCAAGAACTAATTTTGAGATTACAACAGCTGTTAAACAAACTTTTAGGTTTTTAGCTATCAGTGATAATACAACACCACAAAATTACTGTACTGTCTTCATATGAATTAAAAACTCCATCATTCTTTTATGATAACCCTATATTATTAATACTTAATAAAGACTTAATTATTTTTATTTATTATCTTAATTTTTTATAAAGGACAATCCAAATAATATTTCTGATAAATTTAATTGCTTTATTATTTTAAATAAAGTTTTTTATAACTAACTTTAACCACGTTTTCCTCAAAACTCGTGTTTTCTGTAGGTTACAATCAAACAATTATAACAGAGCCAAATTTTAAGCTATTTCAAGGATTTTGGTCTTTAACACATTCACTGCTGAAAATAAATTGATAATATATTTTGTGTGCTAAAATTTTTTTAACTGAAATATTATCATAATTTTTCAAAATTTTGTAAAATACATGTTTTACGTGATTTCATAATTACGGCGGACTGGTCCGCCATACGCACCACACTGATTGAGCTTGTAGCGTTATATATTTTTATACCAAAATATATTACCTAAAAACGTGAGCTTTAATTTTTGTAAATAAACTAAAACAATCTAAGGAACAAACAATCTGTATTTCATCAATTATTTACATAAATATGTACATAAACCTTTAGTTTTTGTGATAAATGTCAAAACATTTCATTATGCACAGTCCAGGTTCCCCAGGGCAAGCCTTACACAAATATGTTGTGTTGGTCCTCTTCCCATTATTAGAACAAACTCTACACCGTTTTGTTAAACATCTGTTGCTATTTAGTCGAAATCCAAGCTTTAAGGGGGTATGTTCTGCATTCCTAGGAAGATCATGTTACGGTGCTGGAAGTAGAGCTTCAATGACTTGCAAACGATAATCATAAAGAGACATCCTTTTGTCAATTCTATTCATATTGTACAATTGGTGACTATTGATCATTATCATTTGAAGGAGATGGACAAATATTTTCTTGTACCACCTTAATGTTTTACGTTCTGAAGGGTAGTAGGACATACTGGTCTGATCTGTCCACTCCTTCATAAAGGCATTGTACTTCACGATGGGAAGTGGTTTGAAAACAGCAACACCTCATGCATTGTTAAATTGAACCAACTCATTTTCATACTCATTTGATATATACAATACATCTCTTTTATCTCTCCACTTCCCTACTACAACGCTGTCACAGTACCAGGCAATTGTCTTGCCTTTTTTCAGTTTTTGTTGTTTTACCACTTCAGGATTATGCTTTCATCATTTCGAAGGGTCCCTGTGCAGTACGTGCCTTTATCAATAAGTTTGGCTGTAAGTTGAAAACTGTTGTAGTAGTTATCCATGTACAATGAATGGCCATTGTCAAGTTTCCCCTGCATTAGATGTAGTACTACATTCGCTGTATGTCCTTTCCTACCTATATTGTCTAACACTCCACAGTACACTAGAAATTTCAAAATAAGGCCATGGGGTACTGTCAATGTGTACAGTTTTATCCCATACTTATGCCGCTTTCCTTTGATGTACTGCCTGAAGTATAAGCGGTCTCTCCATAGCACCATACATTCATCTAAGAAAAGTTCTTTACAATAATATTTCAAGTGAAAAATATACGACCTAGACTGGGAATCGAACCCAGAACATTTGGCTTAAAAGTATTATTGTAAATTCAATACTTGCTAGTAAAAACGTATAAGCAGAAAAATCAAATAATTAAAAAAATCAAAAGTTCTTTAGTGGGATAATATATATAGACATCATTTTATTGTTAAAATAATCTATGAGTGGTCTAATTTTATGTAACCTGTCTAGATTCTCTTGGGAACTTGCTGCTCTATTATGGGAAAAGTGTAAACATCTCTGAATAATAAGAAATCGATCTCTGCTCATAAACTGAGAAAAACATGTTAGGTTGAATAATCTATGTCTCTTCCAATAGTCTTGCTGTCGATTAAGTTTTATTGTTCCTGTATGTAATACTAATCCTAAACAGGAGGTGTGACGTCATAATCTAGGCTTTCGTCCTGTGAGTCACTTTTCGTATCAAATTCCTCATTGTCTGTGACACTATTACACTCAATTTCAGAAACCGAATCACTAAATTCCATATCAACACATTTTGAAGTACCTGGTCTGATAATATTAGCCATTGTCAAAGTAAAAGACCAATCAAAACACAAAACTTACACAACTATATAAAATACAGAAAATAAATTAAAACTACAAACTAAATTAAAAAACTTGTGAATAGATGTCAGTAACACGCTAACACAGAATAAACCACTTGCCACTAGTACTAGAAGCATACTGTGGGAAATGGTTTAGGTGGGGAAAATGGCAGCCCGGTCCACCATGCACATTGTAATTGGCGCCAGTGTGGCGGACCGGGCCGCCATCAGCAATGAATGTGTTAAAGGAACACAATTTTATTTTTAATAAAACTATATTAAAAAATCATTTTTTAAAATCTCGACAAATGGTCCCTATTAGTTTTTCGCACCATATACAATGAATATTTTTAAACTTATATCAAGCAATCATTGTTTTTAGGTTCTTTTATTTTGTCATTACAGATGTTTTGGTATATCTTATACCATCATTAAGTGATGAACAGTGACATTATGCAATGTATATTAGTGTTCATACCAAAACTGCTCTAATGACAAAATAAAAGAACCTCCAAACAACGACTGCTTACCGTAAGTTAAACAATATTCAGAATATGTTAGAAAAAAATAATTTGAATCTTTAATTTTATTCATTTTTACAACATATTATGTCTGATAAAGTCTGTTACAATATTTGTAATTTTTTGTTGTTGTTTTCAGTCCAATCACCAAGGTCTAAGCTAAACCTAGTTCAGCTTTAAAAAACCACCAAACACGTCTTCCAGTCACAGTTTTCGTATTCTTCTAAATACTTATCAGGTAATTATTTTGTTTACTAATACTTAACATAAAAAAATTTGCTTGCATTTTCACAAAATAGAATAAAAATGATATAATACACTTTTCTTTTTAGTATGACACAATATAATCAGTTAACATTTTTAAGATTAACTAAAAACGCTTTTCCACCAGAGTGTAGTTTACCTCAAGCCATTGGATTAGACTTGAAGAGTGCTTATAACACAATAGTTCCCAAAAATAGAAAACAATTAACATAGATTTAGCAATAAAATTACCTAGTAATGGGTGGAATAGCTCCAAGATCATTAAATCATTTGATTGATTTGAGTGCTGGAGTTATTGATAAACACTTCACTGGAAATATGTGTTTAATTATTTAATAAGTCAAATAAGGATTTTGTTGTTCATAGAGGCGATAGGATTTCACAATTGATACCTAAAGTACTTTTATATCCCTAGAACAACTGAAAAAGGGGCAGGGGACTTTGATTCTACGGATATTTCATAATTTTACAAAATTAGTAAATAGTTTTTCCTTTTTGTAATTATGACTGATCACCAAACACAGTATGAATAAATTATTGAATTACAAGATATATCAAGCGAAAAATTTGTTGAAATTTCATAGAAATCATTTCCTTCATTAAAACTAGTTCATTTGTTAGAAAATTTAATTGTTATTGGTATGTGTTCCCTTGAAATATGGGATTTAATTTTAACTAAATTGAAAACAAATGTGGATATAATTTGAGATCCGGATCTTTTTGGCGTATATATAGGGGAATTGTTTAATTCACTAACGATGAGTATATGTATAAACATGACTTGTAGTCACAAGAAAAAATGTTAATGATAAATAAAAATGAAATGTCTTTTGCTAAAATTATGACAGTTGTGGACTACATACATTGCATTTTGTAAGATGTAACTAGAGCAAACCCACTGTTCGGGTGTTATTTTGTAAGATTCTTTTATTTAATTTATAAGTTTAAATGATTTTGTATTATTTAAATATTATTGAAAGAAGGAAACTCAAGGTTCAAGCTCTAATCTGTACTCACCAGGCAGACTACTGTGACACGTGAATGGAAGGATATACTCAATGAGAATTTTACTCACTCATATTTAAAAATGAATATCTTCCTTTTAATACCAGAAATGACATGTCTTGTAATTTTACCAAAACAATTTTAACAAACATTAATTCACTTACATACTAATAATCAGGTTTACTGTCCAAAGTTCTAACACTTACATAATATAATCAAAGTTTCCACTATTTTTACTCACATGTCAGGTCCAAAAAATCTTAACTAATACAACACCTCTTTTAAACTAACATCACTCTGTAAAAGTTTCTAATTATTTATATTTTTAAATCGCTCCATGATTGTTTGAACACAGAGCGTTTAGAACATGCGTCCACACTCTCCGGAACGCTCGACTGCTTTGCCTAGGTTGCATTTGCGATTTCTTAGAATTTCGTACTTTTCTGTTCAAACTGGCTTCGGACTCTGTGTGTGTAATACAACACAACAGGCGCCTTTTGTCAATTGCAGCCTAGGGGGTGTTACATTTATTCATGGTAGGCGCTTAATTTAAATTGTTCAATTGTCATTATTTGTTTTAAATATTTTTGTTCTATGTTTTTTGTAATTGTCATTTAAATATTTTATTTCTATGTAAACTTCTTAATTAATTAAATATGTAACTAAATCCTTAATAACTTAATTTATTTGTTTTTTTACTGGTTGGAGAATGTCCCATGCTTACAATTGTGTGTTTTAAGTTGCCATCACTCTAAAAAACTGGAATTTAATATAGTATTTAAGAGCAACCTATAACTTTCTTTAATGATCACCCAGCCCTTAGTGGTATTTATTTATTTCATTTCACTACATACACCTGATTGGAAAATATTGAGACTGTTGCAGATAGGTAGCTTGTCCTCAAATAACAAACACATAATTACAGTACTATAATCAACACACTATAAAATATTCCTAACTTGTAGGAAATCATTTGTGTTATAATATGTTTTCTCCAACAACAGTTGCTTCAGTTTTTTTTAATAGTGATATTTCTAGTATCTTGTATGTATTTTAAAAATGCAATAAATTTTTTCTTAAAACTAGTGTCACCTGAGCTATATTTTATATCAGAATGCAATTTATTGTACAGTCTGATTCCCATGTAAAATAAACCAGCCTCTTAGACAGATAGGTGATGCCTGCAATACTTAAGGACATTTTTGCTTCGGGTTTCATGTTTATGCAGTAAAATTCTATCTTGAAATATGTGTTTATTTAGGTGATCGAAATTTAATAATTCATATATATATATATATAGATACGCAACTGTACCCTTTCTGAGGACTGTCCTATTCTGATGACCAACTCTTCAGAAAGGGGTCGGTTTTGTATAAATCCTCAGAAATGGGACATATGTGTACAGGCTTGCAACGCACCTCCGTTTTTCATTTCTTTAATGTTACTTACTCCTGTCATTAATTTCAGTCAAAAAATAATTAGGAATTTTAATATCTATATTTTTTGTTATTACAAGAACGATAAGTATGTCTTCAATTAAAGTATATACTATTAGCCTGATAAATGTACACTTTTAACATAGAATTTATTTTTATAATGGATTAAAATTAGGATTTAAGTAGTTAAAAGTGTATTGAGGGCGGCAACCACCCTTATATACATTAATATGGCCGGCGGCAACCACCCTTATATACATTGAATTTTACGCGAGTTTTCTGGTTTATTACTGTTTTTATTTTACTTAGATACAACATTATGATGAATCAAATTTCACAGTCTTATCTCATTTGTTTACATTTGCTATCTGATAATGTAATTAGTTTTTAATTGCACAGTGTTCCAAAAAAAATTTTTTTTAATACAAAAAATGATTTTATTTTGTGTACAATCCAAAACTAAGAAAAACTACAAGCTGTACTAAAACTGTTTATATTTAACAACGTAAACCATAGAAGACTACGGAAAGTATGTGTTTATGTTCAAAATGACCACCAAGAGCTACTTGACAATGTTCCAAACGAGTATAAACCGCATGTATTGCTTTACTTTTAATTTCATCTCTAATTTTCTGTATTGCTAGTCGTATTTTTCTTTCAGGTTTTAGATTCGTAGGTCTATTATAGTAAACGTTTATTTTCAAATAGCCACAAAGGAAATAAACTAAAGGATTTCAATCTGGAGATCTAGAGCGTCGTTCGATGGCCAATTCGCCCAATACATCTGTTGGGTAAAAGCTGGCGTAATTTTGCAATACTAGGGAATAATGAATGAGAATTCAGAACCTTTGGACTAAGAGTTAAAAACCAATTCACTTTGGAGTAGAAATAATTAATTCACCAAAATAATTCTATAAAAAAATAATTTTAGGAACACTCTGTGAAGAAAATTTATATATTTAGTTACTTTATCAGATAGCAAATGTAAACAGCTTTCAAAAGAGATGTCACATGAATGTTTTTCTTGTGTTATGGCCGAGTTAATGAGATAAGACTGTGTAATGGGGAAAAGAATGTGGACTTTTTAGGAGTAATTGAAGGGGAAACATTAATATCGTTATTTAAAAAAACGGGGGAAAAACGTTTAATATTTTTCGGAATACCCTGTATATGGAACCTAAGATTTGGCACTCCCTATAGATAGACCCAACCAAGAGCTTTCCATTAATGTGTCTATTACCTTCCTACGCCAATTAGAAGCTGATATGTATTCCAATGCGCGATTTTTGAGACAGACTCTGTAGGCCTACATACGACAGACTCCAAACATTTTATTAGATTCAAAATGGATTTATCAGTAAATTTTATTTTTTCACCTTCATCATAACTTGCTCTGTAAAAAAGGGTAAAGAGGTAAACTAAAGTCGTTTCAACGTACAAACACGCGGTCAGTTCGCGTTTTCCGTTTGTAGCCCTACCTTTTGTGGTAACGTCACGGAAGTTACCACGGTGTTTCTGTAATGCGCGGAGATAATTTAGGGGGTGCTTATAAGGGTTTAAATTTAAAAGAAGTTCCTATAAACACATATTAGGTAACGCTTCTTTTACCAACTATCCGCCATTTTGTATTTTTGTTACTAAATAATTTATATCTCTAGAACAGTACGACCAATTGAGTAGTAATTTTGCACGATACTCATCAATATGCTCTAGTTTGAAAAAAAAAAAAATCTGTTTAACACCCATATTTTATGCTTGTATAACTAATAAGGACAGAAAAGTTTTAGGGTTAATCCACAGCATGGCAAACATACCATAAACCATTTAGCTAGTTATAAATTGCCTTAAAGTAATCCGTTTCATAATGACGGTAATTTAAAATATATCTACATTAAAATTAGTTCCTATTATTTATCGATTTTATAAATAATAAATATTTCACATTCATTGTGAATATAAGTAACATAAACATAAATAGTGAGTACCTGTAATAAATGAATAGTCTGACACAGCCATATTAAACAATAACCGTAAAATTAAATATATTCAAATACATATCGTTTCATAGTGCTACAACTATAAAAAAATAAATTTTGATATTAAGAGAGAGGAAGGTAACCTATAAAGAAAAGATATGATAAGGAAGACATTGTGAACCTAAAATAAGAGTGTAAACAAAGACCAACTCCCATAACGCATAAACCGCAATTTTTGTAGATGTCGACCAACAAGTTTTGTTCGGGACTCTTGAGAAAAATTAGATCAAAATCATTTGAACCGATAAGTCAAAAATCGCATGAACTTTTAGGCTCCAATCTCAACAATTTTCAAGGTATCAACTTCAACTTTGGTTTTCTAATAAAACATAAACAAGTTAATGTATATACAAAGTTTTAAGCAAATAGAAAAAAATAGTTGAAAGTAAGAATTGGTATATGCACGGATTTTCCCGTCGGTACTACACAAAATTTTATCATTCCCAAAATTTTGAGATATTTAATCCAACCTTGGAATGCAAGTTACTCTGCATGTGTACCTAGTTTCAAGTCATATTAAATTTTTATTTTTTAATGGAACAAAAACCATAAATACACAGATATCCAATCTAACATGGAGATAATACACTTTTGCAAAAAAAAGTAAGTACATGGATTCCGTAGAAGAGTTCGAGATCTATAAAGGTGTAAAAATAGATTCATCTAATATCCCCAATGACAACCTATCCTTTAAATCAAATCTAATTTATGATGTCGTAAGCATCTAGACAGACAGCATGATAAACAAACGTCATACTAGACCACCACGATAGATAACAGAGAAGGCAGGGAGTTTCTGTGCCTACAGCAATAATTCCGCAGTTTAGATTTGCCGGGTATTGGCCATGCACGCGATATTTCGGCCAAAATAACTGTTTGTGCTGTTAACGGTTTTACGTTGTGTTGTGTTTTTAGTGTTTTATTGTTATGTGACGACCTCTAATAAGTGATTTGACCATTTTGTGCATCCTGATGATGGAAACCTAGTATAGTGTAGTGTAGTGTAGTGATGGAAACCGCGATAGCCTTTATGTCTTGAGGTGAGTAATTAGATACAAGACAATATACTATAGAATATAATTCTTTCATAGGCCTATACTCATAATCACTTTAATGACGGTGGTCAAGGTTCATTTTTGTTTTTTGTCAACTATTCCAGAACGGTAATACTCTTTCCTCGTAATTTTGAAAACGAAATTGGGCCATTAATCTTAGCATAATTTTAAAATTTGAACTAAACCGTGTTTGATAAATTACGCGTTTTATATCAATCCCAAGACCAATGGTTTTTCGTTATTTCCCATAACCGATACCGATTAACGATTTCCGATAACACATGAACCGGAATTTCTGTAGATGTCGACCAATACGTTTTGTTTTGGCCTCTTGAGAAAATTTTCATCAAAATCATTTGAGCCTGCCTTTGAGAAAACTGTAAATTTGCGGTGGGTATTAGGAAACTGCATGAATTTATAGGCTCCAATTTCAACAATTTTCAAGGTATCGACTTCAATTTTGGTTTTATAATAAAACATATACTAGTTAACCTAAAATTTTGAGATATTTACTACAACCTTGCAATACAAGTTATATCTTAAATATGTTTTTAATTGAACCGGAAGAATCATTTTTATTTTCAGTACCAGGGGTATATTTAGCGCTAATTACTGGCTTTTGTATAATATTTTCTCTATGGGTTGTCAAAACTCGGTACACTAATAATAATACACTTACCAATAAATATGTATACCTATTTTCAGTTGTTACCATGGGCATTTTCTAAAATAGATATTGTAATGCGGTCGGATAGTGCCGTCGGTAATGCAACAATTCAAGCAGTGATTAGCTCTATTTTAAAAATATTGATAATATCGACTTGAAATTCGGTACACAAGTGGAGAATGCTTGTGAATTACTATACTAGTTTTTGAGACGATATTACAAAAATTGTTGAATCTGAGTATGTCGAATTTGGAAAATATTAAAACTGGACCTGATGCATGTATGCAAAAAAAACCAAAAAAATATTCAAATTATTTTCATGGTAGTAGAATATCGAAAAGATAACCAGCTAAAAATGTTAAGTAGACTTTAAAAAAATCTTCTTTTTTTTTATTAAATAACAATTCTCTATTTCTGTATAAATAAAAAATGGCTTCTCAACAAAAATTTAATTACTCAAAAGTGTTACTCAGAAACACAACAAAATATAATTATTGTTTAAACATAAAAGTCCAACATTTTAAAATAACCAGTAGTTCCTGTCCAAAGAAGTCAAAATAGCAGATTTAATATAAAATTTAAATAATTATTTTAAAATATTGAAATTATTCTTATAGAGCCATAAAAACTTCAACGGATTTGTTAAATTGTCAAAAATCGTTGTTTACACATAAAAACGTACTTTAAAATGTTAGAAAAGGTAAGTTTTTCCACACAAAAACTGGAAGTCAGGACGGACCCAAAGAGAGCAATAAAATCAAACTTTGTAAAAATTCATGTTTTCAAGTATAGAATGCAGTATTTAATTAATTGATATATTGCAATTATCCCTCAGTCCCAAATGTGTAAACATAGTATATAATGTAAACAATCTATTTTGTATTTTTTATAAAATCGTTAAAATTATTCCCAATGTTAAACTTTTGTTTTAGGTTAAAATACATTTTTAAATATTATATTTGTGACGATTAAAATGTTTTAAGAATAGTTAACACAAAGTATCTAAAATAATCCTAAAAATAAAAACACGTTCAATATTCTCGTTTCTCAAATAAAAC
The DNA here is from genome assembly GCA_963513935.1 of Aphrophora alni. Classification (NCBI taxonomy): domain Eukaryota; kingdom Metazoa; phylum Arthropoda; class Insecta; order Hemiptera; family Aphrophoridae; genus Aphrophora; species Aphrophora alni. Next base: position 138,792,785 of record OY740765.1, on the reverse strand, counting down.
CCACATGCGCGTTCGCGCCGACGAGCGTTCACACACACACACACACACACACTCTAAAATCATACTTAAAATAATACCAGGTGAACCAAAAGTCTAAATACCTCTAAATATTTCGCAGGAGAGTAATATTATCATATACAAATTCCAAGGCTATTTATTATGATAAAACTATTTAAAAACATGTTCCAAATTTTTACCATCCGTCTTGAATTAACTGATATGTTCTAAATGGAAAGGTGGTAGTGTGGTACTTTTTTTTTCAACTAGGAGGATTACAATGGTGAAAGCTGATTTTTATTATATTCTGTTTACCAACCAGGTAACCAGTGAGTATGCCTTATTACCAGCTCGAATGTGTAGGCACCTTAACACTAAGAAATAATAAAAAAATAACATTGAAACATATTTGTTGAATATTGCAAGCATCCAATACACAGTACAGTACTTTGAAATTAATAAGAAACTAAACAAAGGTTTTAATTTTTCGTTAAATGACACCTAAGCCAACTTGTAGTTAGATTAATTGGATTAGATCACACTGGTGTGCAAGAGACAAAAGAACCAGAAAGGCCACAAATAAAATTATAAGTTCAACCACAGAGTAAAGTTCTTGGCTAAATATATAGACATTTTAAAATATAATTTAACTAAATAATTATTTCTTGATTTGATAAATTACTAATCCACAAGTATTTTGAACCTCTTCCATTGTTATGCTAGCCAGTACAACAGGTCTCGGAATGTATGATCTAACGAACAACTACTACCATTCAGCAAACATTCAGTGGGATCTCTATTCTGCGGGTGCGATACTAAGTTGACGGAAAACATTATCAAAACCGTATATTTATGAACAAAAAGGTTTTATGCTACTTCATTAGCACTGTTTTACTAAATTGAACGAAGTCTGTATTTGAAATAATTTTAAAGAAAGTATTTATGAGCACAAATAATTATGCTACTCAATTAGTACTTTGTTAGTATATTAAACTATAATGGTATTTTAAAGGTATTTAGAAGCAGATTATAAAAGTTATTTTTAACAGATTGTAACAGATTATGAAAGTTATTTACCTTAATTTGAAAATTAAATTAAAAACTGGTTCTATTAAAATCCGTCTGTAGTAGGAAGCAAATAACATTAACATGATAAATATATTTCATAATAAAATTAATATCATGACAGAAAAAAAACTAACACAAATATTATAATAATAACAATTTAATAAATTAATTAATAAATAATTGATAAAAATTGAACAATATTTTTACTAACGTTCTATCATTCTAATGTTTTCACTTTGATTGTAACAGAGGCCAATGTATGTAATATGCTGCTTTCTGTGTACCATTATATTTTTATTGAAACCTGAAAATAAATCATTCATATTTGGTTTCGCCATTCCGACTATTGATAATTTATTATAATTATGACTTACCGTCAACAATAGTCTAGTTTTTTATTTTTAATGGCGAAACCAAATATGAATGAAGTATCAGCAAGTCAAGCTAAACTCGCCTATAAGTATAGAAATACTAAATTTAAAATACAAAACATAATACAGGACATTAAGTTTAACAACAAATGTATTTCTAATGCAATAATTAAGGATTAAGATTAACAAATCACAATTTCAATAATTATATACTGACGATGTACAGCTATATTAAAAAAATTAAAAAACTTATTTAACTCTAATTGTGAAAGAAAATTATAGATTATAAAATAGTATTGAGATATGTTTTCTCAAGAATAGTGAAGGGATTGAAGATAATTGTTATTACTTGTTTTTACATATGAACATTGAAATATTAACATTTTGTTATTGAAGTGTTTTCTTACCATTCTTTAAAGTAAATAAAATAATTTCTTTTCTTGTCCCTGAAAATTGAGTTATTTATTATTTAATTTTGCCATTGTAATTAAGAGTGATTTCTAGAAGTATAATTAATTAGTGAGATATAGTTTTATTTATTGTAACTTCTTTCTTTATTTTTACCAATAGAACACACCCTAGAAGTGTTTTTACAAAACTCCTAAGACACTCTGTATAATATGAGTGCAAGTTTCTATTTATTTTAATACTCCGGATCGGTAATTCTCAGTAAATTGGGTGCTGAGATGTCTCGTAATTGTATAAGACATTTAAGGCTCTGCAATACATAAAATTCCGGGAGCATTCTCGCCCAAAAGAACAATGTTAATATTTTTATGCTGACATTTTTAAGAACAGTTGTTTAGGTATTAGAAAATTCGTATTAGGTTTTTGAAAAATCGTTATACTATATTTAAAAGAAAGGGAAAGATTCTTCACTTTTTGTGGTTCTATTTGTTTCCCCAGAAAAAATTATAAAACGAGAAAATATATTTCCCCCCTGACATTTAAGATGAGCCATCAACGATAATAATTCTGTGTTAATAAATGGCAGCGTTATAACTGTTCTTATTTAACACTGTTTAACATTATTCTAACGGGTGATATGTTAATTCAGATCTATGCACTGCAGACCCTTAACAATAAACACCAAAACAGATCAGAAACATTTACACATAGTTGGGCAAATAACAGTTATTAGTCCCATGGTCTATACTATTGCATACACCCTTGGCCTAATCACTATTTTTCACCTCAACTAAGTATATAAGTTGGTTTCATACTGAATGATGTGGTATATTAACCAACAATCCTATTAGTCTATGCTCTTTACACCTTTAGCCAAGATTAGTCTTCGCCCATTGTTCAACAAAAACTGTTGTCCGTTTGGCCAGATTTATCAAACACTCACTGGTCTAAATTGAGCATACACTCAGTGGCCTGTTGATTACATACCCTTACATGTAGTGTTATACATGAAATAGTAGAGATTAAACCTTCTTGTAATTAAAAAAAAAGATAATTTTATAGCTATTAAAATAATCTTTTTCATTCATGCACCTATATGTTTATACACATTGTAATAATAATGTACAGCATAACACAAACATTTGATAGTTACCTATGAAAAACGCATGTAAAACAAAAACATTTAAGAGAAACAAGTTATATCATTCACTACCAATGTGGCATTTTTTAACAAATTATGTTTTGTCATTATTTTGGCCAGTGATAAACATAAATAAATAATAATATAATAAATTTATATGTACTGTATAAATATTTTTTAAGTATTATTTAAAGTGCACATAACATCCAAATATAATGTGAATACATTTTACAACAAAATAAATAACACATTAACTTTAAACAGCTGGAAATATTTAATTAATTCAGTCCAACAAGTTCCCCTCGGTTGACTTTATCAATTAATTTTTTTAGAATTTTTATTTTCTTAAGTTTACGGCGAGCAGCACTTGTTCGGCCGGCCTTTTGGTCCATCGATTTCATTTCTTTTAAAATGTTCAGTTCTGAGTAAATTTGACTTCTGGTTACACTTGGATCACCTGTTAATGAGACAAACAGCTTTAGTAATTTAAGACTGCAACCAAATTTACTGGTTGAAATGACTAACTTATAGCTGATAAAAACAGGAAATAGGCTATATTTATTCTCTATCCAACTATGTCATTTAACAAAATATACAAAATAAACCCATGATAATCTTGAAATTTCAATCAATCAATGATGTTACATTGATATTATTCCAGTGTTTATTTCTAAGTTAGGTAATGATAGATTTTTACTTACTGTATTACCTCAAATAAGAGTAAATAAGATGATTTAAAACAATAAATAAATAGAAAGTTGAGCTAAAATAACCCTGTCATAAATAACAACTTTAATGAATGTTCATTAATCAATTTACCAGTTTAAAAAAAAATGGGTTGCTTCATTCTTAGAATTTGTCAATTGCATTGACTGAACACATTAGTAAAGTTACAAAGAGAAGAATCAAAAATTGTTTTGCTAAGAAAAAAGGTAAAAAAAGGGGGGAAATAGCCAATTCTGATATAAAATAAATATTACATTGATAAATGTAAGATATTTTTGCGATTACACAAGTAAAATCTTATATCAGTTTTTTTTTTAATTTAAACTGTAAAAAGTCTAAAATAATTGATATATATGTATATAAATATTTTGATATGTTCATTATTTATCTTACCAGCTAAAATATGTTGGGTTGTTTCATTCTCAGAGTTTGGCAATTGGATTAAATGAACATTAGCCAAATCATAAAGAGGAGAATCTAAAATGCTTCTTGCTATTTGTCTACAATTTTCTAGATCATTGCAGCTTACAGATTAAAAAAAAAATCAATGTAGGTACTTAGTTATTAGACAACACAAACCTTTCTTGTATTATGTCTGGCTTGTACTTGGACGGGCCGGACATATACTCTGCATTATTAAAGATATTTTTCAAAAGTTAATACCGTTGCTCTTTGCTGCTATGGTTACATTAGACCGGTATGGGCAAAAGGAAACAAAAGGTGTGGGATGGGATGGACGCGATTTCGGTGGAGCCACATGGCCCCCACAAGGGTGGGGCTGGTGCAACTCTGGTCACAAGGCCCGGGACCCCGGGTGGGGGGCCCTGGCCTAGCCCTGTTTTAATTTTTTTTTAATATTTATTGCAGAATATTTTACAGCGGATTATAGATTAAAAATTCAAATATATAATTATTACAAAGTCAAAGTTTAGTAAAATAATATTAATTCTAGATTATTAATGATTTTAGTGAAAAGAAAGCTACGATTAAATAGACTATCAAACATCAAAGTAAGTTTTCTGTTATAAGAGTATTAAACACTTCAAAACATTTTAATAGTTTAGCTCCTAACTTTTTAATAATCTTATTATTTTGTCAACTTGAATTTTAATCTTGGTCAGTAAAGGAAATCAATCTCAAAATGGAAATGTACTTTCAGTAAAATAAAAGTGAATGATTTACTTTAATTTATGTTTGCAATAATTTTGTCAATAAAGTTTGTTTTTTAGATTGAACTGATAGGCTTAATTATTCCTTATTATCAATTATCAGTTTAAATAAAATTTGCAAAGAGTTAAAAATTACCATGTAATTTTTGAAACATAGAATAGCACGCGAACATAGGTGGGGGGGGGGCTGATCCTGGTTACAGGGCCGGCAATCGAATGTGGAGCCAAACAAGAAGTGATAAATTTAAAAAATAATATTTTTGCAATAAATTATTGTTTTGCTTTGTCAAAATCTAATAATTTTAATTCTTACCTGATGACATTCTAGCCGTGGAGATTTCGTATGTTTCGGTGAAGATGGATTTTCATCATAAGATGTGTCTTGAAAAAGGCGTCGTGTGCAGGTTCCTTGTAAAAAGAAAAGACTTAGTGTAGTAAAATATATTTTAATTTAGGAAGTATTAAAAGCTAGGCTGTCGACAAATTGTACAAACACAACTAACCATTTATTAAATAGAGCAATAAATACGAATTCCACTTTTAGCATCATATGGTGCTTTCCATCAGGGTCACGGGCAATATAAATGCCAAGTGATGCTGTATCATTTTTTATGATAAAATAATATTATGTACGAGTAATTATTGAAACAAAATTTCAGTTTAAATCAAAACTTATACCCGATTCAACCGTCACTGAACACTTTATAATAAAGCTTTACATAGTATAAACATTTTCCAACACGAAAAGGAACTACTTTTATACTGACGGTTTAAATGATTTGATTGATTTTATAAATATCAAAAGGTTTAAGGATAACGTATATTGTCTAACTTACAAAAAATTCGAGTTAACCATTTGGCGATTAGAAACATTAAGTCTATTTGTTTTATTTTCTCGTAGTGAAATTAATAAGTTAGAAAAAAAGCTTTATTATATTTTCATAATTTTTACTGTCTTTTTCCCAAAACATTTATCATGCCTAAAAGTCTAAAGAAATGTTAAAAAGGGTTGGGTTACATTAATTTCTTTAAAAAATTATCAAAACTCGTAATCAAACTTCAATTATCTAGTCTATATGTACACAAATCAAATTACTACAAAAAATAATAATAATAATAATAAGTAAAAAAACTTTAAGCTATGCAATTTGTAACAAATTTTAATTTTGCAGTGTCCATAGATCTTATTTGAAATGATTGAACAACATCGTCAGAGATATTAGGATTGAAAAGAAGGGGGTGAAATATGTAAACATGAAAGATATAATAATACAAATATATTAGGCTAAACACTACATCTAAAGCAATTGAAAATATTTCTTACCCTTTTTAGGGTTATGTTCCTTTGTACCCTTTTTAGACAGGCAGAAAATATTCAAGGAAAAACGGAACAAATGAAAATGGCAACTGTTAACATGTAACGAATACAAAACTAGTCGATAGTCCCATCACTAAACATAAACAAATTTACACACTTTCACGGTCAAGATCAAACAGTAGCTAGAAAAAAGGCCGCGTTATTAGTTCACACGTGCCAACCCCTGTCGTGAGATTTATAAATGGTTAATGATCTCTGGTTAAACAAAAATATTTCATTAATATCAGTATGTCAAAATATATCTTGCATACTACTCTAAAATATATTTTTTTAATTTTATTTTTTTATTAGATAGGTTTATTTCAAATAAAAATTATTATTAATACATTAAAAAAAAATCAAGATACCTTACTTAATTAATAATTGATTAAAGAACGAGAATAATTTAGGAGATAATAGCTATATTATATATTATTTTACTTACCTAGTAACGTATTACCTCTTCTAACTCTTCTACTGGCAAAACTAATCAGCAAAGCTATAAACATCACTTTTTTATTGGGTACGTTAAGAGTATGGCTAAAGTTGTTTTCAGAGGAAAAGATATGTCTAAAAAAAGTTCTAAAATAATTTGTTTAAAGGCTACAAAATTTGTTAATATTAAAATAACGTTTTAATTGTTCACTTTCTTCAATAATTGACACAATCACAAAATGATGATTAATTAGTAAAGGCGCAATTCCACTAAGGCACTGTAACTGAGTCACTGCACAACTTTACTGTGAGTCAAGCCATTGAATACTTAGGAAGTACGGCTGGAGCTCGGCTCTACCTGCGAGAGACTAAGAATCTGCTGGACCGGAAGCTAACCTTCCGGTCCATATGTTAGAACTACAAAAATAAAACGAAAATGTTATATTGCTAGTCTACAGTAATTTGTTTGGGATACCGATGAACTACCGGTAACAGAAATACAACACGGGGGGGGGGGAATTAGGAAATAGGAGATACAAAATTATAGTTTGTTCCCACGTTCTAATAATAGAACGGCCCAACGATTCCTAAAATTTGGAGAGTGAATCGCTCTCCCACTCTCAGTTATTCTCTCTCTCTCTCTCTCTCTCTCTCTCTCTCTCTCTCTCTCTCTCTCTCTCTCTCTCTCTCTCTCTCTCTCTCTCTCTCTCTCTCTCTCTCTCTCTCTCTCTCTCTCTCTCTCTCTCTCTCTCTCTCTCACTCTCTCTCGCAAGCAAGCACACTCAAAAAATCAACGTTTTCAGAATATCTTTCCGATCATGAATCAAATTACTTCTTTCCATAAACAATACGTTTGCCAAATTTAGTCATAATCGGTCAAAAACTATGAAGAATGAAAAATACTCGTAGACGAAAAATCGGTTAAAAATAAGCAAACATTTGATAAAATCAAAAGAAATTGCCATCCAATATAATATTTTTAACCAGGGAACTTAATCATTTATAAAAATAACAATGGTTTTACCACATTTGCTAGGAATTTAACAATAAACATACGAGGTAGAATGAAAATGATGAAAAATTGGCCAAAAACAGAATAGAAAACAATCTTCCTATTACTCGGTTTTCTTGTGACAACAACAATTGGCTAATTATTGACGAGTCAAATATTATCCATTTCTACTCCTTCCTTCCGTTCTAATGGTAGCTCACTGCCAGGCAGTATAGACTGTAGAGTATAAACGTTTACATAAGTTAAAAACATAAAACGTTTTATAAATGTTTTGTATCTTTTTTTAATGAATAATGTTTATCCCCTACTAACGGGGATTCTAACCGAAATTAGTATTTTAATTAAATAGTAGGTTTTCAATTACATTATTGTTTGTATGTAATCATATTTTTGAAAGAAATATATTTCAGAAACAGTTTACAAGTGTAGCCTACTTTCATTAGTTAGGTGTTTTATTTTCGTTGAATAGTTTAAATTCGATACTTTGGCGCACCTATATGTTTAAAAAAAAATTGAGTTGGAATATTGCAAACAGTATTGAAAGTAGTGCCTTTTACCTGTAAACCGTGGCGGATCCAGTGAGGGGCGATTGGATGGATCGCGCCCCCCCCCCCGTTAGCAAAAAAAAAAGTTAATATAGAAATTACAAGTAAGTAAAGTAAAATACGACTATGCTGCAATACTGTATACAAGGAAAACTAAAGACGTTCTAAAGTCGGTAGTATATTGTCAAATGAGGTACTCAGTGATCAGTGCCGGATCTACAAATTGAGGGCCTCCAGCAAAATTTCTCCAAGGGCCCCTTGAGCAGACATGGATAGAGGGAAGGAGGGAACCGTACACAATTTAAGTGTAAAACGTTTAGAAATTAACACTTAATCTCTTTTCTTACACTTAATTAAATTATAACTTTTGTGTTAAAAACCTTTTCTGCCACTGCTTGAACTCAATATTTTATATATATTTTTTTATTTTAGCCTCATTTATTTTTTGAGTAGAGGACCTTTGGGCCCCCTAGGGGCCCGCCCCCCCGAATTGCGGGGTTTCGGGGTTCCTAGATCCGGCCATGTCAGTGATGAAAGCTTATTTGCGAAATAGCGCTAAGGTACAGAGGTAGGCCAGCTAGTGGCTAACCTGATATTCGTAGACATAGAGACGTAGGCCTACGAAAACGTCACGGAAGGTCGACGGCGCCGGTGGCGATAAGGCGGTCTGTTTGTGTTGAGTTGATTGAGTGACAGTACTTTTGTAGGCTTACATGTTCAGTGTTATGTTTCTTATATGATAACGTTTGTTTAGTTTGAGCATTAGACTGTCGTGCCTCATGATAGATGAATTAATTGTTGAATAGATAATACTTGACCATAATACTATGTAATCAATTTCGGGCACAAATCGGTAAAATAATGTACTAAATCCAAATTTGTTAACATTTCATTGCGATTCAGCCGATTTAATTTCATGATTTTTTTATCTATGCATTGAAACTTTATTTCAATAATTAATTAAGGTTACAAATTTTATAGGTGAAAGAAAAACTCATCCAGATTAAGTTTCTGCAGTTTTTCTTTATTATTATTTGTTTAATATCAGTTAATTATTGAATCCAGAAATAACTAAATATTTCTATAATTTATCTAGTTTTTATACGAATTATAAAATTAAAATTGAAACAAAGAATCTTCGAGGAACCAGTTTCGTGGAAAAGGAAAACCTGAAAGAACTGCGTCATACGTAGTTCACAATCCAGCCCTTCTCTTCCTTTTTTTTAGTACTCTCTTGAACATGTCGAAGGACGTAGGGACTTAAATCTATGTAAAATTATGTATTATTAAAATTTACAGTTTAATATATAGACGTTTTGATTGTTGTATATGAAGATAAATCTCCAAAACTCCAAAACATCATCATAATCCTTATAGGTTTATGTAAATAAAAAAACTTAGTCCTTCAATTAAATATATATGTTGGTCTTTATGAGTAAACATTTTATAACATTTTAAGATAAGATTGCCTTAAAATACGTTTTAGACTACAACAAAAATACCAATTTTTTTCCGGACCCCCCGCTTTACTGGGTGGTATTCCTACCCCCCGGAAGCGCCCCCCCTCGTGGCGAAGTCCTGGATCCGCCCTTGCTTGTAAAAGTATGTTTCACGCGCAACTGAGTAGTTCTTATATAATCACCATTATATATATGTTGTGGCTATGTGGATAGCCACACCATAGCCTACGTCTAATTACAGTACTTTTCCTTTGAACACTACTTGTACTTGCTTTATTTAGAAGTAAGAAATCCCTTTTTTTCTTTTTCTAATAGATATAAGATAAAATAACGGAGGTTTCCTCTCTTTGAAAATTTCGATATCGGATTTCATTGACCAGCAAAAATAAAAAGAACTTGCAATATTTTCAAACTTGATTTTAATTTTTTTTAAAGAACAAAAAATTGCGATTTTAAAAAAAGGGAAACATCCGTGTTAACGTTATCTTAGAAATGAGCAGTAAATAATACAAGTGCGATTAAAAATGGCGGCGGTACGGGTGTTCAAGTGTGACTAGGCCTATATATTTAAAAATATTTAAGCGAACTATAAAAGTTATTTTACGAACAAAGATAAATTTAAATAATAAATAAAGTAAACATAGAATAAGAATGGAATTTACCAAAATAATAAATAGGCTACAAGTTTCATGTAATTCTTATCCATTATTTTGGAAGAATTTCCAGTAATTGGGGTTTATTTTATAAGTTACAAAGTAACGGTAAAATTACTTTTGTAATTAATCTAGTTTTATTAACCCATTTATAATACAAAACAAATCATATTAACACTAACAAAATGATATATTTCATAATTGATATAATGACCAAAAAACAAACTAAAATATAAAATAATAATAAATAATCAAATATATAACAGAAGGATAGAAATGTATCAAATGTTTTTATTATGGTCTACCATTTTAAGGTTTTTATGGTTAGAACTTACTGAGATACTGCTGTTTGCTTTAGGGTGGGAGGACCCCAATTACGCAGAACAATATTTGGCATAATAAATCTCAAAACTAGACTTTCTACATAACAATCTTACGTCATTACTTTTACGCTTAAAAATTTCTTACAGTATGGCTCTTCAAACTATTCAATAGGCTACTTGAAAATTTACCGAGTAGGCTAATTGTTTCAAAAAACAATCACAACCTACTAACGCTAACATTTTAAAATTTATTTTAATTTTATTCTCGGCTATATTTGCACATTTATAAATACACTACCTGAACCTGTATATAGGCCTACGTATATACAAAATTTCAACACAGTCGATAAGGCCGTTCTAGAGATATAAATGTTTCAGTTTAGAAAATAATAATACAGGGATAGCTAGTAAAAAAACCGTAAATATAAATATGTCTGGAAACGATTTTTACCAGCTATCCCTGTATTATTTTCTAAACTGAAACATTTATATCTCTAGAACGGCCTTATCGACTGTGTTGAAATTTTGTACGTTATTCATCAACTTAAAGACATAGTTTGAAAAAAAAGAGAAAACCCAACTTGTTCCCAATAATCGGTTTTAAAATGGCGGCTGTTTAAATTTGTTTAATGGAATTAACTCAAAAAATTCCAAATTTTTATAAAAAGTGTCCAGTAACTTTTTCACCTCGTTAAATTTCTATAGAATGATATAATGTAAATAGCAAAACTATGAAATAAAGTTTGTCAAAAAAAACAGACACTGTTCTTGTAATAACATTTTATTTTCACTACGCGTTTCAACGATAAAGTCGCCCTTTTCATGTGTACAGCTACAAAGATAACTTATAACTCGTTGAAACGCATATTGGATATAAAATCTTATTACGAGAAGAGTGTACGAATTTTTTTGAACAATTTCTCGCTAGTTTAGTTTAATATTGTTATTAATATGAAATACTGGATAACAGTATAAAAGCACCAATCGCTAGACGGGTAGGCCACGTCATATGATTGTTAATATAAAATATTTTCTACTAATGGACTTCCTGAAATAGATACTGTATGAATTTATAATTGGTATACGAGTTCTTTAAGTAACGTTTTATCAGAGCAAAAATTTTAAAAAATCATTTTGTATATTTTAAAATTGGTGGCCTTTTACATTTTTGATCTTTTGCATAAAACAAATCAGTTTAGTATGGATGTTTAATGTTTTCACCTGCACAGACTGAATAGAATTAATATCTGAGTGAACGGATAGGACCATAAGAATTGGTATAATTCCCGCCAGTTTCTGTTGTTATTCTCACGTTATCACTCTTGTCTCAATAACGCAGTTTGTGAACGTAAATTGTAAACTTATTTGATAATGGTGGACTATATAACTATTACAACTACTAATATAATGTGTTTTATAGGAAGTTTTTTTCTTCTTATGATGTAGGCTTACATTTGATACTGAATTCTTTTCTTGGTTGAATATTTGAAAAGTGGTTAACTCTAAAAAAAGATGTTTCTTCGTGAACGATTTAATAGATGCCCCTAGTTTCCGTGTCCAGTAAAACCGTAACAACTTAATTACAGCAGATAATTATTATTTAAGAAGTAATTATCTTAACTAAAATGTTTTAACAAAAATATTAGGCTACATATTACATATTTCTTTGATGAAATTCATTTACCTTTTTCTTCGCAGAGTTTTTTTAAAAATTCTAAATATGAGTTTTTCTAAATTTTTTATATGCCTCTTGATTTAAAAACATGTAAAAAAAAATAAATAAATAAACTAACGAAGGAATTACAATGGACTTGTACTGTAACTATACTTTACATATCATACTGTAAATAATATATTTCTGTTCTAACAGCTGCGAGTTTAATATATACAACTGTGCATAACTTAAGTCTGGGCCGGCTTACCACATAATCACGAGCCCTTAACCGCCATTCACAAAATAAGGTTAAAATTGTGTTTTTAAAAACACTGTTACACTCTTGTATATCTTTTCTTCTCTAATATTTTTTAAAATACATTTTATTTTAAACATGGGAAAAAATGTAAAACTGTGTTGATTCTCAAAGGAACGCATAGCTCAGTAGTTAGAGTCGTCGTCTAGTTTACTACAGTTGGAATTACTTAGTAAAAAAACCAAATTGGGATAGCTGGTACGAGAAGCGTTTCCAAGCTGAGGTTTACGTGTTTTTTTTTCTTATTTATATAAAATTTATAATAAAACAGCACATAATATACAAGATTTTGTAAATTCTACTATTTTTATTGAGTCTTGCCGACCATGGTTTTGCTAGTGACGGCATTCACGAGGCCAAACAAACATTATTCTTTCTTCCAAAGAATTAAAATTTGCTTTTTTTTACATATTTCAGCATATTTTTTTGTTAGATTTAAAAAAAAAATACACAATCTCTCTCTCACACACTCTCTAAAACTACCATTGTGGAAAGACTCGCCGGGTAAATATATTGTGGGATCTCTCTCAATATTCATTTCAGAAGACTATGTCTCAATAGTTTTTTAAAATAAAAATTCGTCAAAATGTTCTTTTCATTTTCTCTTCTAAATTATGATTTTTAGATGTCTGTGATAAGTTGCCTCATGAATGCAGTCACGGACGAAACCATGGTCGGCAAGACTCAATAAAAATAGTAGAACTTACAACATATTGTGTGCTGTTTTATTTTAAAAATGGAGTTTTACCAAATATTTCGGTCGCTAGTATAACAATTATTTTATCACTTCCCGAGAGATGGCATGAAGTTCTGAATCACCCGGCACAAGCATTAAATATTTGCAAGAAAGAATTTCTATACATAAAATAATTATATAATTAAAGATTCAGTATGAGTATTGAACTAATATATCCAAAATAAAGTATATAGCCTAAAGATTATTAGTTTTTAAATGAACTTCTAAACATCAAATCTGGAAACGAAATAAATTAATATTTTAATTCTGAGACGAATTAGGATGTAAAATAGGACCTGTTAGCAATTTTAAAGGATTTCTAATGTACTGTAATATTTAAATTTCGAATAGTTTTTTTGAAGTAATACTAACTTCTATTAGGGTTCATTGCTATTAAGATCATTGCTAAAAACAAAAATCTTTAGTCTACAATGATTTATTAAATGTAAAATTTTTTTAACAGTACACGAAAGTAGAAGTCAATTATAAAAATAATTAAGACTCAAAGTAGTATGCAATACATATACACTGAAATATAAAATAAAGATGTCCTATTCTGATGATCATCAGAAAAGGCCAAACGCATCAGCAATGGAACACTTATGTATAGAAATCCTCAACATTGGAACAAATTCTTATATATATATATATATATATATATATATATATATATATATATATATATCTACGTATTTGCATGTATTCAAACTCGTTTTCAGAGCTTGAAATGCTGCGTTAGTCTTTCAAGCTCGTGTATATATCGTTTATATATAAAGACTAATAATGAAATCGATTTCATGCATTAGTATACAAGATTCACTATACTGTAATGGTGTTTTTAAATCCCGAGTACGAATAATAAATAGTGTTCTTTGTAACATATTATCGAGACGTAACCTAACCAATGTTGTTTGGTTAGAGATGAAAATATCTGTGACATTGCGGTATCTGTTATAACTGTTATTGTTACTTTTCAATATCAGTAAAATATGACTGAGAAATCCGTTGACTAGTATCTAGTTTGGTTTGGCTGTTTAAATTAAACAAAAAATGGAAGATGGATGGGCAAAGAAGAGAACACGATTGTTAATGAATTTGGCCTTAAAAAAAAAATTGGGTAATGTTACGTTTATTAGTTTACACTTATCACCATAAGAATAAGTTAGGTTAATTATTTTATTGTGTGTTTGTTTTTAGAGATATTTACTAAAACCTGTCAATTAGTTTAAGATTAATCACATGCTTATTTTGAGCATCAAGGAAAACAATTTAAATAGGTTATTTATTTTACTATGTTGTCACCTTTTTAACTGAGGTGTCAATAGTCTGTTCTAGTATTTTGAAAAAAAAGAAGGAATCGTTGTAATAGCTTATAACCTATATTAGTATAAAGAACTATTCAGGCCTATATTACTATTTCTGGAAATATGTAAGGTTTTACCTACCATCAAATTTGTAGGTAGGTAGCCTAAATATTTATTTTCTACTACCTATGTTATGATTAAATCAAGGAATAGTAAGTTTATTGAACAGGCTAACGATTTTAGGAAATTTCAAATGGAACTGTTTCGTGACACAATTACCATTTACATTGCAGGCAGAGACTATAGGTATTGTTAATAGCAAATATTCCGCTGTTGATATACATTATCACTTACTTCTCAATCATTCCAATGTGAGTTAGTCTAGTCTCAACATGGCCATTGCTTAGGTTAATTATACAATTTGGAGGCTTTCTAATACTTTCCGAATTCTAATTAAATTTAAATAAGTCACATTGACAAAGGATTTACTAATTTTATGAAGTAGCAGCAGCCTCAAATCCCTCATTGGAACTATAACTAGGACTGTTTACAACTACGATAGGTTAGATAAGGTATTTACAAAATGGTTTTGTCTTCCAGGAATTTCTGCTAATTGATAAGCCTACTTGAGATTCTTAATAATCTATGTCTAATTAAGAAATCAATGGGTGAGGTTAATTCCAGATTTAGGCTCTAGTCATTTTATAATGAGAGATTATGTGTACTCTCCGAACTGTGTAGCAAAATACAATGTCTTCTATGAAGATCATTAATGCACATCAATACATTAATTCCTGCATTGGTATAATACACACAGTTTTGATTATCATTGAGAGCTCCTAAAAAATTGTTTATGCTGAAAAACCAAAAACCCTTGGAATTATCATAGCCTGAAACTGTAAATTTGAACACTTCGTAAAGTATTAATGTTTTTGTTTGTTTTATTTCAAATGTGTACAGTAAAATATACTGTATTGGTGTTAATTTTATCAGTGACTATAAGCAACTACTGCTCAAATATAATGTCTCGGTTTATTTCTATTGTTATCATTTCACTTGAGGTTATTATATTCATTAAATTCAAAATATTTGAACGTTTTCATAATAACAGGCTACAGATGAGAAGTTATGTCCTTACCATACAGGTCATTATGTTTTTTAAATTCAAAATATTTGAATGATTTCAAAATGACAAGCCTACAGCTGACAAGTCATCCCGCAATGATTTTCAAAGTATACTTAATTTGGTTTAAATTGCCTAGTCTCTTGTCACTAACTTACACGTTGGTATATTATCTCAAATTAATTATTTAGCCTATAACATTAACCTCTATTTTGATAAATTATATATATAAACATATTAACTTAATTGTGTTTTGTCTATCAGAAAAATAGTGGATAGCTTAATGTTGGGAGTGTTTTAGAACAACTTTAAACCATCTTGTATTTTAAGCAAATTAATAATGTATCATATATCTTTAGCGTTAGGTATAAGTATTTATTGTTAAGTTACTGTACTTAAAGTTAAAATTTATGATAGGTAATATAGGCTATCTTTAATTTCAGAAAACTGAAAATGCATTCACGCCACAGTTTAAAAATGCAAAAACCATGACAGGTAAACTATTATTCAAAACCTAAATTACATATAGGCAGCAATAAAAATTCAATTTATCAGCAAATAAGGTTTTATACTAGAAAGTATGACCAGATTTCCAGAATTACCGAAATAAAAAGTATGCTAAGTTTTTACCATAGTCCCCCCCCCCTACTTTATTATTATGAAAAACTTAATATGTATTTTTTTTTAATTTTAGGAGTTGAAAGAGCATTATTTGCAAATAGTTTGTCCAATGTAGCATTGGAGGAAGGTGTATATGAGGTTTTTCCGACATCTCCATATATAGAGGTAAGATATGTTAATTTTATACATAATAACAAATATTCTTAGACCTCTATGTTAATTAATTAGTAATAACCTGATTTTAGTATAGAATTTAACTCCAATTGTCTGACACTATGATAGCATTTATATCTATAGACAAATTTTGCAGGCTTTCCTCTTTTATTTGTGTGCCGAGGACAGTGGCGGCTTACTCATAAGGACTCTCGGACGCCGCCCCCCCCAATGATAATATTATTTTAATAATGTAAATACCTATATGTATTTAATTCTGTGGAGATAAATGAATTATGAATTGCCGCTATGGATTTCAACATCATTTGTAGCGAAAGTTTTACAATATAAAATATTTGACGAATGTATTCTGGAGTTCGGACGGTGGCCAGAGCGTCCCAGTTTCATTGCATTTAGTCATATGGGGCAAGCAGCAGACAGAGCTGAGGGTGCCGTGACGTCATTTACACAGCGTGTAATGGGCTTCTAGGGCAGAGTCCGAAGCTGCGCGCGCAGACATCAGTCAGTGAAGCCACCATAAATTAGATGTTCCGCATTACTAAAAACCTTGTTTTCAATGGGCAAAATAAGTTGGCGCAACTGTTCTAAATAGTGTCTTGCCACTCACACGAGTTGTTTGTTTATGTTTTTAAGTTTAACTCTTTGTGATTGTGAATGTTAAGTGAATGATAACATGCCTTCCCTTACGTGTATAAAATAAAACAGAGCCCTCCCATTGCCCTTAACCATCGGCCGCTACTGGCCGAGGAGTTAAAATTTGTATCCATACTTTAGCCACTTTAATTGAACATAATTTTCGCTTCTTAAATCTTTTCTTGATTATTTATAAGGTATTTTTAAAATTCATTAAGTTATACTTAATCATCATTAAGACATACTTGTGTGTGATTTTGTTTGTTTTTCTATTATAGGCTATTAATATTCTGGTAATTATGGAGTGTATATGCTGTAACGATTTAAGTAGGGGGTTTTTTTTTTTATTTATAATATTCTTTTTAAACCTTAACATGTAATCTACAGATACTTTTAGGTTATGTTAGAACATTTTCAATGCACACAAACAATATTTTCACTCTTAAATAACACATTTTAGAAGTACTAAATACAGCTTTATCCTCCTTCTAAAGCGAGTAATGGTCGCTACGTTTTGTTTACGTATGTTATGCAATGAATGATTGGTAATAAAATATGGTTTATGGCTTTTATAACAGTGTTTGTTACATATAAATGTTGACCTACCGAGACCTAATAAAAGGTCTGGCCAGGTATATATATATCGTGGTAAAAACAAATATGTCGTATTAATGTGAGATACGTATTGCCTTAAGCATATGCGGTAATCTAGAAAGAGCTGGAATTCTTACTTTTAAAAGTGTTATTTAGGAGTGAAAATATTGTTTTTGTGCATTGAAAATGTTCTAGCACCACCTAAAATGATCTGAATAATTACATTTTAAGGTAAATATTATAAGTTTAAAAACATATCCTACTTAAATCATTACGGCAAGTACACTCAATAATTACCATTTTTCTCTCTTAATTGTTAATATTATTTATTAATAAAATTGTTTCATTACATATTTTGTTTGTTGATTTAACTCTTGTGATGAGAAAGAAAAACACTTACTTTTACAAAGAAAATAATGCTAGTTTGAAAAATTTTTAGTTTTAGAAAATACAACCGAAACTTTTATAAACTCCTGCTTGAACTGTCAAACAAAAAATGATTAAATTTTAGAAACATCTGAAATCAAATACCGTATTAGAACCATATAGGTAGTTATGTTAAATAAGATTTTTGTCAATCATGTGTTTTATTTTTAGGCGTCAAACAATGGCCTCACTGATAATGAAATCACTTTTTACGAGAGCTTAAATGTACTTAGTACTGATGAGGATATATTGATGTTGATACTACAAATGAAAATGCAATGGATGATCCTGATAATGAAATGATTGTTGTCGAAAAAAATGATGTTGCCGATTTGGGTAAGTGTTGTCTTAGAAAATGCTGATCTTTAAAAAACATCAGTATTTAAAAAATATTCAAAAAATTTCAAATTTTTAGT
Organism: Aphrophora alni; assembly: GCA_963513935.1. Taxonomy (NCBI): domain Eukaryota; kingdom Metazoa; phylum Arthropoda; class Insecta; order Hemiptera; family Aphrophoridae; genus Aphrophora; species Aphrophora alni. The sequence goes on along the minus strand of OY740765.1, from coordinate 138,774,123 downwards.
TCAACACACATAATATTGGCTACATTTACATAATTAAACCCTTTAAATTTATCTATCATAGTGGCCTAATTATTATCACAATCAAATGCTAGATAGTTTTTCAAAGGAATAGGCTATCTCTTTTATTAAAATTTTGAAAGTGTTGAAATTATATTCTTACTTTAAGAAAAGGCGTGTGGAACTTGGGGAGTTACCGACAGAAACGAAGCTATGAATATATATGTATTCATGACTGATTAGTACTGTAAATTTAACATTACAAAATTACATTTTTGAATCGTTGGCAATTGAGATTCTAACACTATAACACTTTTGTTTAACTGTATTCTTATTTTGTTAAACATATAACTATTTTAATGTTGTGTTATATTGACACTCTTATAATAGGCGCTATATTGTTATAAGATCTGCATAACTTAACATTATTTTGCATACATAACCTAATTGTCATGATGTTCCGTGAAAGTTAGTAAAAAACTTAACGTAACGAAATTACATTTTCAAAATCGTAGATAATTGACTTTAACACTTTTGTTTAACATTATTCTTATTTAAACATACAACTATTTTAATGTTGTGTATTGACACTCCTTTAATAGATTCTATATTGTTATAAATAGCCTACTGCATAACTTAACAAACTTGGTTAACTTTTGAATTCCCTATCTCCTTGTTTACAAATTGTAATTTTCAAAAATCCATTTCAGCATCAATAGTGTTGAAATGTAGTTTAGCTATCTAAACAGATATCAATATAGAAAATAATAAAAATTGTAAGCATAAATATGTTCAATTAGCCTATCATTAATTTACACACAATTACTACTTAAGTTTATAAATTTAGGCGTAATAAAAAGTTTGTTCAAGAATACTACAATAATATGAAGGAGCCAATTATTTGATTGTAGTAAGGTTTATAAATATTTTTTGATTACAAACAATGTACTGAATTTGTAAATTTACATCTAGGTTAGGCCTAAATAATTGCAAAAATGTTGTAGGCTATAGCTTACAGTTTAGATTAGGTTAAAAAATAGACCAGTAGACAAATCACACTAAATTCTTAAAATAATTGAAATAATCTTACAGTTGATTAAAGGTAAGTTTTTAAAGGTAATGAACAAAATACTTTAAAATATAACATTACTTCACTTTTTTACACTAAGGTTATCCTATTACAAATTATGTCGCAACACATCAGTTTAATTTATTAAAATAATTAATTGTTTTATACTTGTATGGTGCAGAATATATGAAATGCATGTAGACTAATTTCAATAAGTGTTTTTAATCAATATTATATTTTCAATAAAAAAAAAAAATACTATTCCATATCAAAACCATTATAATAAGCTTAAATTAAGAGCTTTGAATCAAGTTAAACAGACTAGATTTAATGAAATTTCAAAACTTATAATAAAAAATTAACCTACATATTTCTCAAAGTACAAAAACCAACATTTCTTGGTCACTAGGTCATATTCACAACCACTTTACACAGTCCAAAATCAAAATACCTAATGTTTTGAGTTGGCTTTTTATTTTAATTTTAGGGCATATAATCACATTTCAAAACTTATAGCCTATGGCTCTCTACCCTTTGTTTAAAATTGTCCACAAACTTTTACAATCAATTTCCTATTATAACCTAAACAAAGAATGTTTAAAGAATTTTTATAAGATAAAGGCCTAAATAGGTAGTCTATAATTTTTTCAATACTGAATTTCTAAAATTAGGCTACATCTAAAGCCGCGTTTACACTGGAGTTGCAGACATTTAGTCTGCAATTTTTTGTCTGCAACATTTTGTTGCCGACTTTTTATTGCAGACAAAATGTATTGTCCCTTCTGTTCCACTGCAACTTTTATCTGCAACAGAAAGGCAACACTCGTCCAGTCAGTCAAGTTTCCGAGTGTTGACGTGGAGGATGCTGTTATTGACAAAACAACGTGCACTCCTTAGGTACTGGGTAAGGCCTTCATTAAGAGCAAGATGCGTGTACAGTGGAAGTGACTTGTTGAAAGATTTGAAGGAGGATGACTGTGACCCGTTGACAGGTGAACTGAGAACGGACGGAAGTGTGAAGAATTTTTTAAGGATGGCCAGCAATGATTTTGAATACTTGAATAGCGTTAAACTGTATCCGCCTAGTGAGCGATACTGAATGCAGCATCGCCAGCGCCAGGACAGTCACGTGGTACTGGCTGGTGGAGCGGGTAGCTGTGGGGATGTCTGCAACTTTTGTTGCACCGTAATTGGTCACTGCAACTTTTGTCAACGACACATATTGCCAACATTTGTTGCAATTCTTTGATCTTTACCGACTCTCGGTGGAAAACAAAAATTTAGTTGCAGACACCCCAAATCTGTCTGCAACTTGTTTTGTTGCAGACATAATTAGAACTGTTTTCATTTACGCAACAAAAATCGGCAATATTTTGTCGTCAACATGTGTTTGCAACTCCAGTGTAAACGCGGCTTTAGTTAGGTCTAAATAATTGCAGAAATATTGTATAGCTTACAGTTTTAGATTAAGTAAAAAACAGACTAGTAGGCAAGTCATTCTAAATTCTTTAAAAATTTTAAATAACCTTTCCTTTTATTACAGATTATTTCATATAACTGCAATAAACAAAAACATAAATTAACAAACACTTCACTTTTTTTTACACCACGGTTAGCATATTACAAGCTATGTAGCAACACTAAATTAACTAAAAACATAAATGTAGACGTTATTTAATTTCTAGCTTAGATGGGTATGTACAATCTTCATAACACATTGAATAATTATGAATAATATAACTAGATTATGTATCACATCAACATTTTAACTCATCTAAAAGATATCTATCATGAGAACTAATATTCATATTTAAAATAAAGTAATTTTTTTCGTATCGTAATTTACAAAATTTTTATTAGGATTCATTTTCATACGCAGCTTGGTTCATTACTTCTCTTACAGACAGTTTTTTTTTTCTGTTAACTCCTCTTGCCAAAGCTAACTTAAAAAGGTTCGCTTCAAAAATCAAAACTAACCTAGAATCCAGGGGATCAAAATTTAATATGTGTTTTTATTTTATTTTAGGAGCTAAAAGAGCATTATTTGCAAATAATTTATGCAATGTACCATTGGAGGAAGGTATATATGAGGTTATTCCGACATCTCCATATATAGAGGTAAGATATGTTAATTAATTAGTAATAACCTGATTTTAGTATAGAATTTAACTCCAATTGTCTGACGCTATGGTATCATTTATATCTATAAACGAATTTTGCGGGATTTCCTCTTTTATTTGTGTGCTGAGGAGTCAAAATTTGTATCCATACCTTAGCCACTTTAATTGAACATAATTTTCGCTTCTTAAAATCTTTTCTTGATTATTTATAAGGTATTTTTAAAATTCATTAAGTTATACTTAATCATCATTAAGACATACTTGTGTGTGATTAAAAAAGTCCATGTTTGTTTTTCTATTATTATTTTGGTAATTATGGAGTATACATGCTGTAACAATTTAAGTAGGTTGTTTTTTTAAAACTTATAAATATTCTTTTTAAACCTTAACATGTAATCTACAGATACTTTTAGATGATGTTAGAACATTTTCAATGCACACAAACAATATTTTCACTCTTAAATAACACATTTTAGAAGTACTAAATACAGCTTTATCCTCCTTCTAAAGTGAGTAATGGTCGCTATGTCTTGTTTATGTATGTTATGCAATGAATGATTGGTAATAAAATATGTTTTATGGATTTTATAACAGTGTTTGTTACATATAAATATATATATATGTTGACCTACCGAGACCTAATAAAAGGTCTGGCCAGGTATATATATATCGTGGTAAAAACAAATATGTCGTATTAATGTGAGATACGTATTGCCTTAAGCATATGCGGTAACCTAGAAAGAGCTGGATTTCTTACTTTTAAAAGTGTTATTTAGGAGTGAAAATATTGTTTTTGTGCATTGAAAATGTTCTAGCACCACCTAAAATAATCTGAATAATTACATTTTAAGGTAAATATTATAAGTTTAAAAACATATCCTACTTAAATCATTACGGCAAGTACACTCCATAATTACCATTTTTCTCTCTTAATTGTTAATATTATTTTTTAATATAATTGTTTCATTACATATTTTGTTTGTTGATTTAACTCTTGTGATGAGAAAGAAAAACACTTACTTTTACAAAGAAAATAATGCTAGTTTGAAAATTTTTAGTTTTAGAAAATACAACTGAAACTTTTATAAACTCCTGCTTGAACTGTCAAACAAAAAATGATTAAATTTTAGAAACATCTGAAATCAAATACCGTATTAGAACCATATAGGTAGTTATGTTAAATAAGATTTTTGTCAATCATGTGTTTTATTTTTAGGCGTCAAACAATGGCCTCACTGATAATGAAAACATTTTTTACGAGAGCTTAAATGTACATAGTACCGATGAGGAAATTATTGATGTTGATACTACCAATGAAAATGCAATGGATGATCCTGATAATGAAATGATTGTTGTAGAAAAAAATGGTGTTGCCGATTTGGGTAAGTGATGTCTTAGAAAATGCTGATCAATAAAAACATTAGTATTAAAAAAAATTATAAAAATGTAAATGAAATCTTTTATTATTATCTCTCTGTATTTTAAAACAAGAATCATCTTCTTACCCAAAATAATGGTAATATGGCATACTGAACTAATAATTAATTATGATGTTTTATTTTAGATTGCAGAGGTAATACTTGTGCTCGGTGCCTACCATACAAAAACCAAACAAAAATTGTAATCAAGCAAAGAAAGCGAAGGAACTACTGTCCTTATTGTTTTAAGATGATTACTAATTTTAGTCGCCACCTCACAACTCAACATCCAGAAGAAGAAAGCGTGAGAGAATATATTTCGATATCAGATGAAAATTCAGTAAAAAGAAAAATGAAACAAGCCAAGATAACAAATTGCCTAAGAAAAAAAGGAAACCATATATTTAATCTAGATGTAATAAATAACTTAAAACAATCTAAATTAATACCTGTCAAAAGATCAAATCATAATAATTTTGAAATAAGCAATTTTAGCCATATTATTTGCAAACATTGTTTAGGATTTTTTAAGAGAGAAAATCTCTACCAAAATATGTTCACAAAACGAAAATACAAATGGAAATTTCAGCCAAGTAAAAAAAAAAAAAACAGTTTATTTTGAAAAATCATGGTGCATTACTCGTTCCAAATAATGCACATGCAAGTGAATTATTAAAAAATGAAGTTTTTTCTAATATGATAAAGGACAAAGAAGCAGTTATTGTGCAATCTGATTCACTTTTTTCTAAATTTGGATCTAGATTTAGAAATACGCACAGAGGAAAGAGTCAAGTGAATTATTGTTCATCTAAAATGCGTTCTCTTGGTACTTTATTTTTAACCATGAAGGAGTTGGATCCTACTTTAAATGATCTTAGAGATTGCATTGATCCTGAAAAATTTTATTATTTAGTCGAAGCAGTTCGAAGAATGAGTGCATTCAATAATAGTACTGGAGAATGTGAAACTCCTAGTGTGCCTGCAAGGTTGTGTTCATCACTTAAAACTTGTGCTGATATTTTATCTTCAGATGCAATAAAAAACTTTTCTCTTACAATTGATGAGAGGAAAAAAATAATATGCAAAATCAGTGATTTTCAACATTTAATGCGAAAAGATTGGGCCTCTGAGGTCAGCACAAATTGTGAAAAAAGTAGAAGGAAACAGAAAGTAGTCAAGGAAGATATTCTTCCTGAACTTGAAGACATTAGGCTATTCAATAAATACCTAAATGAAAAATGTAATTATGGAATAAAACAGCTTCAACTTCTTCCCAATGAAAAGGCATATATGAAGACCTAGCTAAAACATTAATTGCCTTCATTATTATGCTCAATAGGCGAAGACCAGGTGAAGTAGTTGATATAACATTGACAAATTATAAAACTGTTGATCAAAACTGTGATTATGGCTTATTAGATGAAACTGCATTAACAGAAGAAGAAAAAAAAACTGGGAAAGAATTATCAATTTTTTATATTGCAGCAAATAAAAATAAAAAGAAAGTGCCCATTTTGCTGACCAAAGCCATGAAGAAAGGAATTGATGTTTTGTTGCAAGTCAGAGACAAAATTGGTGTGAAAAGTGAATTACTTTTTGGACGACCAGGTAAAACAGAAAAATTTGATGGTACTGTAATATTGAGAGAGCTTAAAAGTAAATCTAACCTACAAAAACCAGAACATTTCACTGCAACTGGGCTTAGACACCATGCTGCCACATCATCACAACTGCACCAAAGAAATGATACTTACACTAAAAGGTTGGCAAAATTTTTAGGACATGATTTGTCAACTCACGATAATTATTATGAAATGCCTTTGCCATTGGCGCGGAAAGCAGTTGTAGGGCCACAAACTTATTCAGATGACTGAATATAGACCTTCAACTGTTACATTAGCTTCTCTACCAAATGAAAAACCTGAAGATCAAGAGTTTAACACCAGTGGAAGAAGCAGTGACTCGGAATTTATTTCTGGAGAGGAGGAAGGAAATGAATCTGATATAACCTCTCTCTGTGTAACACCGCCGAAAATACGTTGCGTGAGAGTTAGATGGTCTGTTGCAGAGAAAGAGACAATTTACAAAAGGTTTGCTAAATATTTTATATTAAATACAAAACCTTCAAGAAAAGAAATTAAACAAGTATGGGAAGAAGAAAAAACTATTAAGGGCAGAACGCTTGCACAAGTAGTGTGTTATGTTAACAATATAGTTACAAATAAACATTGTATTCCATCACCTGTAAGAATTAAAATGATAAATCAATATTTAGATTCATCAATGGATTAAAAATATTTTTTAACTGGTTGACTGCCACGAGTACCATATATGGATTTTCATTCTTGGTCTCTGAGGCTTCCATATTTTTAAATTCAATAATGGATTCATTCATTTTGTGGTATTGTATAATCTTTTAATTTGTAGTTTTATAACTTTTACCCCTTAAATTAGCTATTTTTTACCTGAGTACTGTGATGTATACAATTGTACAAGAGTAGGAGTATCGCATGACATCGTATGATGTGTGATGTCATATGGTTCGATATGTCATACGGCAAATTAATAAATGCTATTGGCTGCAAACCAGTACCTTTTCCCACCAGCCCTTATTACTGACGCTTTCCCTGTCTACATATTCAAGCCAGTCTTGAACTCACCTTCCTACCTGAAACACGCAGTCGTAGCTATAATCTAATACAATGTGTTTTACTTTAAAATGAACCCAAATTTAGTAATATCGTTACCATATATTACAGTGGCGACGAGGATAGCGGTTTATAATGAATTGTAGAAGATTTAACGACATGAAGACGTGTTAGGGAAATTATTGAAAAAATAAGTTTTCGTTAGTAACAAAAGTGTAAAGTTACGGAGGGAAAAGAACGTGTAGTGGCAGTACTATTTTTTTCTCTCATGTCTGAGGATCAGAATATTTCAGTGTCCAGTGTAAGCAACATGTCTACCACAATAATTGGGAAACTCTCTGAATTTAATAGTGCGGACGAGACTTGGAGTTTGTATATAGAAAGGTTTGAACTGTTTGTGGAATGTAACAGCATTCCAGATGATAAAAAAGTGTCTACCTTATTAACGGTTGTAGGTGTAAAAACATTTAGCTTATTACGAGACTTATGCACTCCGAATAAACCCGGAACAAAAACTTACAATAAATTAGTGACAATAATTAGGGAACATTTATACCCTAAACCTTCTTTCATATCCGAAAGATATAAATTCAGTTTAAGAACGCAACACGAACATGAAAGCATTGCCGAATATATTGCTAACTTAAAAATATTATCAACTTATTGTGAGTTTGGCGCGACATCAAACGAATATTTAAGAGACAGATTGGTTAGCGGTTTAAAAAGTGACTCAATCAAACAAAGACTTTTATCCGAGACTACCCTGACAAACGAGAGGGCAGTAAAAATTAGTACTTCTATTGAGGGAGCGGAAAAGGGTGCGAAAACAATAGCCGGAGGCAGCGACCCTCAATTCAGAATGCAGTGAATGGCAGTTTCATCGAGACAATGGAAACCTGGGAAGCAGGAAGAATTCAAAGTGTCAACGAAAAGTGATGTGTTATTGTTGCGGCCAGCAAGGTCATTTTAGAAGTAAGTGTTTTCATAAAAATAGTGTTTGTCACAATTGTGGAATTAAAGGACACCTGGCAAAGGTATGTAGGAAAAAGGTTAACAAATCTCAGAATAAGAATAAATATGTATCTAGAAATAATTATAATTTTCATAAACACAACAAAAGTCATTTCGTTGGAGTGAAAAATACTCAAGAATTAGATAGAGATAGAGTGTCAAATGTAGACGATGATGTGTATGATTTAAATAATCTTTTAAAGTAGAGGATGAAAATACTACAAAAAGAGTTAAAGTAGAGCCTATTACAGTTGAGGTCATGGTAGGGAGTAAAGTTATTTCTTTTGAAGTAGATACAGGATCTGCAGTAACTGTAGTTAATGAAAAGTTTTATTTGAGAAATCTTAGTAATTGTAAACTATATCCTAATGATTTAAAATTAAATTCTTATACTAATGAAGAAATAGTCCCAACTGGAAAATTAAAGGTTAATGTTAAATATGGTAAATTAAGTAAAATGCTTGATTTGTATGTAATTAAAAGGGGGGCTCATCCTTTAATGGGCAGAGATTTTTTAAAGACCTTGGAAATAAATATTTGTTTTGAAAATAAATTGTTAGGAGTATTGGGTCAGTCAATCGAAGTTGTAAATGAAGCTAAATGTGAAGATTTAGTAAATAAATTATGTAAGGAATTTCCAGACGTATTTACTGAAAAATTAGGTACATGTAAAACAGAAATTGTTTCTTTGAAATTGAAAGAGAATTTTAGACCTAAATATTTTAAACCAAGACCCTTACCTTTTTCTATGAGAGGTAAAGTAGAAAATGAGTTAGATAGATTATTAGAAGATAAAATCTTAATTCCTGTAAAAAGTTCTGAATGGGGAACACCAATAGTTCCAGTTTTAAAGAAAAATGGTAAATTACGCATTTGTGGTGATTTTAAAGTTACTCTAAATCCATCTTTAGAAATAGATCGTTATCCAGTACCAAGAATAGAGGATATTTTTGCTTGTATGAAAAAGGGGAAATTGTTTTCAAAAATAGATTTAAGCCAAGCATATATGCAACTAGCGCTTGACAATGAATCACAAAAATTGTGTACAATAAGCACTCATAAAGGTTTATTTGCGTATACAAAAATGCCATATGGTATTAATTCTGCACCGGGAATTTTTCAAAGGGTTATTGAGCAGACGATTCAAGGTTTACAAGGTGTTGTAGCTTTCCTTGACGATATATTGATAACAGCTGAAAATACTGAACAACATTTCAGTAGGTTACAAGAAGTTTGTAATAGGTTAAACCAAAAAGGGTTTACATTGAAAAAAGATAAATGTAATTTTTTCTCTGATAAATTAGAATATTTAGGATTTATTATCGACAAGGAAGGTCTGCACACATCCGAAGCGAAAATTAAAGCTATGCTAGACGCCCCAACACCTTCTAATGTTACAGAGGTAAAATCATTTTTAGGATTAGTTAATTATTATGGTAAATTTGTGCCAAATATGTCAAGTGTTTTGAATCCTATTTATAATTTACTTAAAAAGGATGTATTGTTTAAATTTGATGAAAAATGTGTAAAAGCTTTTAATACAGTCAAGAAACTGTTAGCTTCTTCTAAAGTATTAGCGCATTATGATCCTGAATTACCTATTAAATTGGCGTGTGACGCATCACAAACCGGTTTAGGTTGTGTGTTGTCTATTATTGGAAAAGACAGTGTTGAGAGGCCGATAGCATACGTTTCGCAAACTTTATCAACGGCAGAGAAAGCATATTCACAAATTGATAAAGAAGCTTTGAGTTTGGTTTATGGGGTAAAGAAATTTAATCAATATTTATGGGGACGAGAATTTATTTTATGTACAGATCATAAACCATTATTAAGTATTTTTGGGTCCAAAAAGGGATTACCTGCTTTTGCAGCAAGTCGATTGCAACGATATGCTTTGTTTTTATCTGGCTATAGTTTTAAGATTGAGTATGTACAATCAGCTAAACATGCTAATGCAGATACATTATTACGTTTGCCGCTCAAATTCGAGCATGGTGACAATAAACAAGAGTTAGATTGGTTAGGAACTTATCTATATTATGTTAAAGAAAGTTCATTACCTATTACTTGTGAGGACATTAAAAGTGAAACCCAAAAAGATATAGTATTAAGAAAAGTTTATAATTATGTAAAGTATGGATGGCCAAATCATGTTTCTGTAGAATATCCTGAATTAGGTCCATATTTCAAAAGAAAGGAAGAATTAACAATCGAACAGGGAATTATAATGTGGGGTTATAAAGTAATTATTCCAAATAAATTCCGTAAATACATATTAGATGAATTACACACAAGTCATCTAGGGATAGTAAAAATGAAATCGGTAGCGAGATCATATATTTGGTGGCCAAATATAGATTCAGATATAGAAAATCTCGCGGATGGTTGTTCTTCCTGTCTTTTTGAAAGACAAAATCCTACAAAGAATCAATTACATTGTTGGCAGTATGCTAGTAGACCTTGGGAACGATTACATGCAGACTTCATGGGTCCATTTAAAGGGGAAATGTATTTAATTGTTATAGATTCACATACGAAATGGTTAGAAGTTTTTGAAGTAAAGTCGACTTCCGCTAGTCAGACAATAGATAGATTAATTAAGGGAATTATTCAGTAGATTTGGTTTACCGGAAGTAATTCATACGGACAACGGTCCGCCTTTCAATTCGTTTGAGTTTGAGCAGTTTGTTAAATGTAATGGTATTAAACATTCTAGTTCTGCACCATACCACCCACAATCTAATGGTTTAGCAGAAAATTCTGTTAAGTATGTTAAAACTAAATTAAAATGTGCATTTAGAGATGGTATAGATACTAAACGAGCATTGTATAGAATTTTGTTTGATTATAGAAATTCAGTTCATGTTACTACTCAAGAAACGCCTGCTAAGTTAATGTTTAATCGACCAATGAAAACAAGGTTAGATTTAATTAGACCTAATATTGCCAAAACAGTAGAGTTATAGCAAGAAAAACAAACTCATTATTTTAGAGGAACAGGAACACGAAAATTGTTTGTAAATCAATCAGTATTAATAAGACAGTATCGTTCAAATGATAAATGGATTCAAGGTATTGTTATTAAGCAAATTAGTCCAGTAATGTATTTAGTAAGGTTAAATTCTGGTATAATATGGAGAAGGCATATTGACCAACTAATTGGTGTCAATTCGCCTCCTTCTGAAAATAAACAAAAACAAGTGGACGAGTCATTGACTGACTCAGTGACAGATACCACTCAAACAGGGGGAAATATCTCACCCCGGAAGAGCATCCGCTCTCCACCAATTGTTATGAGACATTCCAGTCCCGTTATGATTCAAACACGGAATTCTCCAACATCCGTTGTAAACAATAATACTACTGATGTTGTTGAAAGAAGATATCCAATTAGATTAAGGAAACCTGTTGTAAGACTTGATTATTAAATAATATATTATGTATAATTGTATTTTGTAAAATGTTTGTGTTCTGGATAGAATTGTTTTTTAAAATAATTTACAATTAAGAAGAAAAAAAAATTGATTTTATTTGTTTAAATTGCTAATTTAATTTTGCTAAAAAATTGTCATGTGTTAATTTACGTTACTAGTTTAATTGTCAAATTGTTTCAAGTTTCTAGGTTTAAAGTTATACGACTATGTGTTTAAGTTTTGTTTTAAAAAAGATGTGTTTAAGTTTTATATAAAAAACTAAAATTGTGTATTGTATTGTTTAAAAGAATTAAGAGGGAGGAATTGTGATGTATACAATTGTACAAGAGTGGGAGTATCGCATGACATCGTATGATGTGTGACGTCATATGGTTCGATATGTCATACGACAAATTAATAAATGCTATTGGCCGCAAACCAGTACCTTTTCCCACCAGCCCTTATTACTGACGCTTTCCCTGGCTACATATTCAAGGCAGTCTTGAACTCACCTTCCTACCTGAAACACGCAGTCGTAGCTATAATCTAATACAATGTGTTTTATTTAAAATGAACCCAAATTTAGTAATATCGTTACCATATATTACAGTGGCAACGAGCATATAATACAAGTACCATGCATGGTACTCATGGCCTCTGGCAACTGCTCAATAATTTTCAATATGGCCGGGTTAATGTATTGTAAAACCCTTATTATTTCTCTTAATCTGTGGACTTATGTCAATATCTTTCTTGAACAGTCCTCTAACAAGGCTTTCTTTACATTCGGTGATTTTTATGTTTTTTTTTCATTACAGATTTGAATATGTTAAGTGAATTTCTAACCATTGTACTTAGGATTAAGTCAAATAGATTTTTTAGTATTTAGTAATATTTATAAGTTGGTATTTAGAGAATAGTATAGAATTAAAGTTCTATAAATTAAACTATAGAAAGTTCTACATTAAAATTGTACTGAGTTAGACAATAGAATTAACAATTTTTTGAAAATTATAATTTGCATCTAAGAATATAGAAACAATCTTATGTATAAAGGTGTTTAAGTTTATTCCGCTTTTATTAATCATTTTAAAATCTTTTATAATGTCAATATTTTTTGAAACTTCTACAATTGCTATATTATTAGGAAAATCAAAACAAATTTTCCCGTTAAATATTGGTTTTATATCACATTAAACATATGAATTATCATACCTTTCATGCAACGACCATAAGTTCGGTTATTGGGATAGTTAAAAAAAATAAAAAATTAATAGCCTACTTTTCTTTAACCAACCCAACCATCTAAAAGTTAACCTCACAACAAATGTTTCGCGAAACTAGGAATGTAACCACACCTAAAACTTCAAAAAGGTTGTAAAACTTTTTATAAAATAAGAATAAAAAGGTAAACAAAAGTGTTACTTTTTATATTATTTGTACAATAAAGTAATAATTATTAAATTTAATATGATATGAAACAAATATTTCATGATAAAAAAAGAACATTATATTTCCTATCTTGAACATGCAAATGTATTACAATACGCAATTCGTAATTTTCAAAAAAATAACTACGGCTACAATTTTTGAGTCCCAATACAAAATATTTCACAATTACACTCAAGATAACTTATTTATATATTCAATAAAAAATTGTAATTTTTCAACATACTTGGTGTCAGTTTTTTAGAGTTATACCAATTTGCAATTTTTACTGTCATTTCATGTGGTATGGCCCAAAGAGTATAAAGATTTTATTTTAAACATTGTATTGTTATTAATTTTATTGTTTTGTTATCCTTATATTGTCCTTTCAATGTCTATTTTCTACAATGTTTATTAGTTACTAAAATGTTTAAAAGTAGGAGCATATATTATTTAAGTAAGTACAGTATTCTGTAAATCACAATCTATTCTAATCTAGGTTAGTATTAGTCTATCACAGGTGGTAGCTGAGGGTAGACTTAACCCTTACAATGTTGTCTATTGAAGCTCAAACAAAACTAATGCTATTTGTGAGAATTACATGCATACAAATAATGTATTTACTGACAATTTAATAAATATTATTTAAAACTGTTGCTTTATTCATCTTGATTTCATATTCGTAATAATTAACCATCTTTTACTGGAGAAGCATTGACATTTGCGAAACAGGTCTGCACTACAGTAAGTAAACATTTACTTGTATACAATTTTTTAAAATTATTTTTACCACATTTTATCCAGAACTATATTATTACCAATCTCAGACTGTATTAAAAAAAATGATCTTTAGTAAATATACCATTTTTTGTGAAATTTTTGCTTCGGCTTTTGGATGAATTTTTGATTCCTGACTAAATAACTCACTATTTTTTACATGTAATTTTTTTTTCATTACATAAGTAAATTCTATGCACCTTCCTGAGAAAAATGATACCAAGAAGTTGCATTTTCAATAATATTACTACTTTTGGTGATTTTTTTTTTTCAAATTAAGCCTAACGTTTTCACTAATTTCGAAAGAAAAAAAAATTTAATATGAAAGGTTGGCAATTTTTTTTTTTTTTAATCAACAATTATTGACAAATGTATTACAAAACTTTTGTGTACGTATCTTAAAAAAATGCTAAAAACATGTTTGTTTGGATTAAATCGGTTTTTCCGAAAATTGTTAACTTCATTTTTTTACAATTAACATACTTACTCCAAAACCGTAACATATAAAAAAAAAAATCACTACACAGGTAAATTCTATGCACTTTTACTATTTTTTATGAATTTTAAAAGAAACATTAACATGCGCCATTTATAGGGTTAAAGTGTATACAATATTATAAGTAGAGATTATACAAATAAAGATTACAATGGAAGTAGTCTAGTTTTCCAAAAAGTTCTTTTTTTTACTCAGAATAAGATTAAAGTGAAATCAAAAGTAAGAGAATCCATATATAATGTTACAATTCGAGTTGTCAGAATAATAATGTGGATTCCAAAAGACACTAAGTCAAAAAACCAAAATTTTCAGGGAACTAAGTTTTTAGTCTTTATTAAGTTCTTGTAAAAATAGCAATGATGCTTAAAACACATTAGTTTTAAGATATTTTGTCGTATATATCAATAAAATTGTTTGCTTGTAATAAAAAACAAAACCGATTTTTTACAAAATGCATTAAGTCTGACATTTCGATGGTCACACATTTTGAATGGGAGCTTCTTTACAATTGCTCTTTTTGAGCTCATATGTAGTCATAAACCTGATTCAATGAACTATTTATGATATTCTTCAGGCTCAACAATACTGTCTCTTTTTCTTAAGAATTTTTGCATACCGTCCAAAAACTCGGTCGGGAAGCATGTAACTGTGACCTCTTATAAGAAAGACACGTTTAACTAAACAAAGATCATAACAACATCATGACCTTTTTGTTTTGATTTTGCCAGCTGAACGTGTCTTAAAATAATTTTAGAGTAAGGAATCTTTCAATAGAACTTTCTCCTACCATTTTTCTAAATTGGTTAAGTTTCAATGCTGAAGTTATTTAATTTGATGCTCGGCCGCTTTCGTTCTCATTCTTAGTATAAACAAAAGTATTGTATGTGTTTTGGGTATTTTCCATCAAAACAAAGGTCAGGCGGTTGTATACCCATATCTTCCTCCCATAGAAAAAAACCTCACCAACTCGTAGTTGAGGAAGAATCTGGTTTCTTTCTTTTTTTCCATCACAAAATGAACATAATATATTGGTTTTTGGGTTGCCTAGATTAAATTTAGTTTTAAATATTTTATAAAACTTTGCATGCGAAGATGTCTGCTTTACGGGACCCTTATTTCCACATCAGCCGTAACTTCTTAACAAAAGCCCAGGATTAAGGTAACCACGAATACTTTTATTTCGTTCCTATTGGCTTTAATTGCGTTTCAAAAGCCAATAAACTCTACGATTAAACCTGTGGTATCCTGGTGTTTTGGTTTCAATCTTGATCCGTCCCGTTTTTCGGATGGGCATACCCCAAAATTTAAACGATTTTCTAAGAGTGTAACTACATATGTTTGAAATGACGCCCGAATGAAATATCTTGTTCCTGTACGGCTTAGTGGATGTAATTTTTTTTAGGCCTATTTTGTGTAAGATACTGGACTTTAATACTCTGTCAAAATAATTGATTTTGTTTTGTTATCATAGTTCTCTGTATACTCTCATTCTGTGGCATATTAAAAATGCAGTTTTATGGATAATACTACGCGTTGTTGACTCGTTTGTTTTTAACAATTCTCCTGTTTCCCTGTGATACGACCTCGTGGCAAAAAAGCGCAAATCGATTAGCACTGGTTTCCACTTCAGTATTTCCATGAGAAGCTCTGGGGTCAATCGGTTGCAGTCCTGGTGACAGAATTCTTATAAGTTTTCTGGTGATGTCCTTTGAAAATCTAAATCTTTCTTGGAATTCTTCCTCCGTTAGTAAATCGAAAGGGTTTTCGTCATGCACATTTCGTCTAAATGGTACATTTCCATGCAAATAATGGAGATATGTGAAATAATCCATCTTATCACTACAACAGCCAAACTACACTGATGATAAGTTTAACCACACTAAACTCTAGACTACAACTTAAATCCTGCTCTCAACCAGGATTTAATAATGTACTGAAATGAAGTCATAGATCTGTGACTCCCAAACCAACTTGGATCTAACATAAGTCCAGGTTTTTAAGCTCCAGGTCCAGGTCCCATAAGCACGGGACTCACGAACCGAGATCGTTAACTCTAGAATTTATCTGTCGTCTTAACCCTTTGAAGAGTACAGGGAAATACCGATTAACGAGTACGGCCGTTCTTGAACGTTCTCTGTGCTGTTTGCGTAAATGAGTATGGACGTTCCGGAACATTTTAGGTTACGTCTGAGCAATAAAAGTATTTATCATAAAACAAATTAGTCATGGCTTATTGTGTTGTCACAATTCAACAAGAAATAGTACTAAGAACACATGAAATCGGGTTTTTCACAATTGTAAGGCAGGACAACTCCAGGGGGCGTGGTTTCAGGAGAATTCACCATGCGTATTGATTGACGCGTAAATGTAGGCGATGGCATCGTCTTCTCCGCGGTTGTTTCCCCCCTACACACACCTGTGCCTATGTTCCTTGTCTAGTATAAGTGATTTGTATCATTATATTATGTTACGTATATTATACATCAAACATGAAAAATTAAACACTACAAAGCTTTTTTACAGATTCCCCTCTGTCTAGTCTTTTGACACATTTAGCCGCGTCTCAAACGAAACCAACACACGCTTCCAAGAAAATTGAAAAGAAATGTTATATTTTCCATAATGTAGGCTATACTAAATTGATTCGTGGAAAAAAAGCGGCCCATCAAACGTTTTTGTCTGTGTATGTCTGCTATACCGACGGGTGACAATGCCACGGTGTTTTTATGCCGCCGACAATGGGATACCGCTATCAGCAAACGAAACCAACACACGCTTCCAAGAAAACTGAAAAGAAATGTTATATTTTCCATTATGTAGGCTATACTAAATTGATTCGTAGAAAAAAAGCGGCCCAGCAAACGTTTTTGTCTGTGTATGTCTGCTATACCGACGGGTGACAATGATTTTTCAGTGCAAATTTTTTTTAAAGTACATTTATCAGTGTAAATTTTTATTCTTACAAGTTTTTAACACAATATTATTATATTATTATACATTTGTAACCAATAAAACAACTATTTAAAAATTTTTTTTTCTTACTCCTTGACAACAATTTTATTTGTAAATACTTACTAACCAGCTGTTGGCTATTTGGGACGTTCAGGAACGGCCGCACTCGTAAAAGGGTTAAATCCTAGACTTTCGACAAGTCTTAGATTTTGTAACGATTTGACTCACGAACCCAATTTTGTAAGTCCAGAACTGAAGAACCGGTTATAACCCTGAAGTTTAGTTAAATCCATGACTCCCGAACCGGCTCTTAAATTCCTACCACAAATCTTTTCCACCACTATAGAATACAAGAGGGAATATAATAATGAACTACAAATTAGTTAAATTGGTTTTGGCTTTATTGACTCAGTCCAATACACAATATAAACTCCGTGCCATTCAACTGAAAACCGAAATGGCGCATTTAAAAAAAACAATCATAAGTATTATACCAATAGACTAGATAGTCAAATAAAATTGCAGTTTACAACAACAGAAAAATTCAAATCAAATCTATCGATATGCGTTTATCAATAGTAAGCGATAATTAAAACTATCAGTAGTTCTACACCTTTGACAGTTGGCTAGCCTAATCTATTTTATGTCTATGCCTCAGACCAATATTTAATTAATTGTCAATCAAAATTATCTTCGGATCAAAACATAATTAAATTTTTTTGACCTATTTGCATTATTGTCTTAACGGTCTAAGATCACGGTGGTATAAAATCAAGAACACGTTTACTTAGTTTTAAAGTTTCTTGTTTCGTATTTCAACAGAACAGTGCTTTTCGTATTCATTTTGCAATAGTAATCAAGGTTTTTGTTTCTGATTAAAATATATTAAATCTATTTTTTGTAAAATAGATTAAATAGACCGCTTTCAGATATAGCCTACTTTTCAAAACGATGATAGACTGGTGTTTGATATTAGAACATTTTATTTAAGAACAATTAACTTAAATTAACCTAATTATTGTTCTATGAATACAAATGCCTACCTGGAGTATATGACAATTATTATTATTATTTATATTATAGTCTAAAACTTCGTCATGTAATAATGAAATGCCTAATTAAATAAGGGTTTGGTTCTTCAAATTATTTTTGTTGTTTTTAAATTATGCAATAATTCTCGTTAGGCTATTGACACATTTTTATATCGTTAATCTTAACTAACTCGATGAATATACATAAAATTTTTGTTAAACGTTACTTCAGAAAAGGTTCCCTAACTATCAAAAACTGTCAAACAAATAAATATTCATCATGTTGAAAACGAACTCTTAACCTGAACTCAGGAACCGTTAATAATGTTCCACTGTTCCTACGGTACTTTGTAACCGTTCCGTGTACTTGGTATTCTAGTTTATCACAAGTATATATATATATATATAGATATTTAATATGAGCTTCAAATCCCCACATCTATTTGGACTCACAAGTGAGTCCGTATTGTCGGATCCACATAAAATGAGTTTAAATAACTGGCCATCCATTCAGTCTCATTTGCCGAGTCTGAATTACGGGAAGTACATCGGAAAAGAGATTCATTTGATGGCTCCACGGACCTATATATATATATATATATATATATATATATATATATATATATATAAATGCAAGGCATAGGCATAATCCACATTTCTAAGAAAGGCTTAGACGACTCCTTGTGCCCCGATTCCGCTATAATTCTAATTACACGTTTTTGTATTTTGAATATTTTGTGTGCCTCAGGACAATTACCCCACAATAATATACCATAATTTAAGAGAGAATGGAAATATCCTTAACAGATTTTAGAGATTCTTTTTCCATTTGGTTAGAAACTCTCTGTATGACATAGCATGCAGTATTTAGTTTCTTAGACAGTATTTCTACATGGTCTTTCCATCCTACATTTTTATTTATTTTCAGTCCCAAAAACATAACAACATCAACAATATCATTGATTTCCAGGTTTGTGTTAAAAGATCTTGACCATTTAGTTATAAAATCTATAAAGCAGGTCTTATTCATATTTATTTGTAGACCATTACAGGTAACCCATTTTTTTTGCGGATACTAGACATTCTAAGATAGATTTATTTAAAGAATAAATAATTTGATTCCTCTATTAAATATTGAATCCCCTTGAGATATCATCTGCAAAGAGAACAATTTTTCCAGTTTGCAGTGTTAGAAAAGTCATTTAAAACGGGACAGGACCGAGAACCGAGACTTGTGGCTCTCCTGAATGGTTTAAGATTGGACCTGATAAGTATTTCAAATTATTTTAATTTCCACTATTATATAACGATTTTATAAATAGGATCTAAACCAAGTTAAAGGTATTCCCTGTACACCATAAATATGCATTTTTTCTAGAAATATATCATGATTTACACAATCAAAAGCTTTAGACAAATCACAGAACAGTATAAGAACATATTTTGAGCTTTCCACAGCTCTGAGAATTTGTTCATAAAAGTTAAATATTGCAGAAGAAGTAGACTGACCTTTTCTAAACCCAAACTGAGCCTCAGATAGAATATAATTATTTTCCAAATATAAAGTTAGTCGATACTTAGACTAATATTTAGATTTTAGAGGAAACTGATAAAAAAAGATATGGGTCTGTAATTTCCCATTTCGGACTTATTCCTTTTTTTATGAATTTGGTTTGATTATTGCATACTTTAATTTAGAAGGAAAGACATCTGATTTCATAGATAGATTTATGATTTATGCCAATGGTTGACTAACAGCTAACCCCACTGACTTCACGATGTTATTTGATAAATTTTACCACCCACTAGATTTTTTTATTTTTTTATTTTTGGATAATTTTTAATACTTCCATCTCATTTGTAGGTGACAATTTTAAATAATTGTTACCCATTTTATTGGTTAATTGTAAGAGTTCTAAAGCCTTTGATTTATTTTGAGTAAATCCATTTGTAATATCAACAAAAAAACTATTAACGGAGTCTGCTATACATTTATAAACAAGAGTTTTTCTTCCTTGGTTGATAATTTTTGTAATACACTGATTGGGAACCAATTTACCTCTTTCTTTATGAACAATATCCCAGACAGCCCTCAATCTATACGAAGCTTGTGCTATAAATTTATCGTTGTGCAGCTTGTGCCATAATTGTGGTCCACACTATTGGGGTGAATTTACCTAATTGACAGTTCATCAACATTTCCAAATAAATTTGTGATATAAGATGGCTGGAGAATGAAGGTATGACACAAAATGTGATGGATATGTTACCTTCAATGAAGAAATACGTTGAATATTTAGAGAGAGATAAATCCAAGCCTGACACAAAGAGTTTCAACTTAATTAAGGAATTAAGAGACCTTCTCCTCAATGCAAAATTGGTTTTCTTCACATTGTCTACTGATGTGGAACCAGTATTAGAAGAATATCAGAACAACTCCTTACTGTGTACACTTCACTGAAAAACTTGATTTTAAAAGAGATGGGGAGATTTGTTGTCAGTGAAAAAGTCACGGTTTCATTGAAAGTTTTAAAAAACAATGAAATTTTTTTTCCCATTGAAAAAGTTGATGTGGGAATAGCAGCAAAATATGAAATTGGCAAATCAAAGGACAACACGACTATACTGCAAGTGAATTCCTTCAAAAATGACTGTAAAAAAGCATTAAAATATTTTGTTGAACAACTAGTTGAGAAGTCCCCACTCTGGTACAAAGGCACCAAATTTTTGACAAGTCTAAAATCCTGCATTTCTCACACAAAAATTGGTCAAGAAAGGTTTGAAAAATTCATAATTCTTATGACCAAAAACAACTTCATTTCCTAACAGCTAGCAAGAGAAGGCCCAAAAAGAATATAAAACTGTTTGTTCCTCATCAGAAAAAAATGAAAAAAATTCAAGAGAGTAGAAAAAACTGATGCAGGACAGAAGAAAACAAACAGAATTGACCACTTTTGGATAGATTCACTTTTTGAAAATATCTTGAAGGAAAGTGCCCTTGAAACATTATTAAAGAAGATTCTTATTTTCTCCTATGGGAACACACAATTTGAAAGAGGCTTTTCCATCAATAAGAAATGTCTGATAGATAACATGAAAGGAGAATCTTTAATACCCATCAGAACAGTATACAATCCTGTTGAATATTATGGTGGAGTTGAAAAGGTGCCAATTGACAAAAAAATATTCCCATCAGCCAAAAATGCTTATGGAAAGTACAAAGATGCCATGGAAAACCAGTGGGAAAAAAAGGAAAAGAAGAATCTGAAAGGAAAACAAGTAGGAGGAGAAATCAGCTATTGTTAAAAGAATTAGAAAGTAAAGAGAGGAGGCAGAAAATATCTAACTTCATCAATGTTTGCATATTTGTCATTTTTTTAGAACTGATATTAAATTTTTTTTTTTCACTCATTTTATCTGAATTCAGCAGTTAAATTTACATTTAAAATTATTTCTTATAAACTACATATAAAAGCTCTTTTTTATTATTTAATTTTTATTCTGTTTTTAGGGAAAACATTTCCTATATCTATACTAAGACGTTTGTTACCTAACATCATAGTTTGTTTAAGTGGTATATTTATGTGATGATGGATGGGTTAGTAAACTATTTTCTGTGTAATGAAACATGAACTGAAATTTATTATAGGTTGACTAAATATATTAGTTTATTAAATTGTTTTGTTTTTTTTTCTATATTTTTTATGTTTGGATTATTTTGTTTCTTGCTGGTTAAGTTTGATACAGTTTGTATATATATATATATATATATATATATATATATATATATATATATATATATATCGTCAGTGAACTTCTAATATCTCCTATCTGCAAAACTTAAATTTTTCAGGAGAGAGAAAAAACTGTTTTTTAAAATTTTAATTAAATGTAGGAGGGTAAATTTTAATTATATTATTAAGGGGGGCGTGTTGGATAGTGTCAAATGACATTCACTGGTATAACACTATAATTATAATAAATATGTCAGTTAGGATGTATTCCTACTAAAAAAAAGTGTACTTAGGAGATATTGCTACACTAAAGTTACTACTATTTTAATGGTATTACAGAACAGACATTACTAAAAAATTGCTGTAATAAGTATGATTTAGGCTGTTTTATAATACAATTATTAAAAAAAAAAAAGTTATGTAACTAAATAGTACAAAATATTGTTTACATATTTAAAAACGCTGCTAATGTGTAAATAAATGGTATGTAAATAGTAAAGTGTTTTTCTCCTGATAGGGTTTCTAATAGTACTAAACAACTCTTTCAATTCATTTCTTTATTAAAGAAAACAAGTCTTATTACTAATATAAATCAAAAATTATCAAAAGAAAAATCTAAGTGTCTCCTATATTTATTTTCAAAAATAGGAAAAAAATTACTTTGTCTTTTAAGTACAAATAATAACAGTAGAAAATAAAGAAACATGGTTTTACAAAACAATATGAATGCTACTAAATAAATTGAATTATGATTATAATAATATGTAATAAATACAGAAAATGCCTTGTTCAAGCAATATTAAATAAATACAAATATTCTTATAAAACACATTACTGTAAAATGATTAAGAAAAAACAAAAAATATGAACAAAATCTTACAAGAAAGATTAAGAGAACAATAATTTTAAAATATAAAAAAGAATACAATCCTAGACTCTATTCTGAAATTATCTAGCCAGTAAAGAAATTATTATGTATGAATATAGAAATAATGCCTCAGCAGTTTTAACTATTTAACAGTAACAGTCATTAGGTACAAACTTCTCTACAATTTGAATGTCTTAAAATTAGTTTCTTCTTCAAAATTGATTTAGTGGGGTAGTGAGTCATAATATTGGTGACAGTCCTTTGGCAAAACTTTCTTTAGTTCTTGTAAATGTTGCCATTTTTGCTGACTTATCTTAAGTCTAGTTCGGTGCATTGTCGGATAGTCTGCAACTGGTGGAATAATCTTTGGTCTGACAGGAAGATTTACAAAATCTTCATCAAAGTTCAGTTTAAAACTTACAGTTCCATCACACTTGTACAAAAGTGCTCTTATATCAGTTACGACAGGATCATTGGTTTTGCGACCTGGTCTGATTGATGAATAGCGTAAATAATTAGGTGTCGTATAGTCCTTGAAAAAAGAATAATCTAGCATGATTACTTCATACGGCATTGGCTTATTACGTGCTTCTCTACTTGCTGAAACATAATTGCTAGGAAGATGTATTTCTCTGTTCTTAAGTTTTCGTTCAATGCAACTATGAACCGAGTCACACTCCATTTGAGTGTGACCTCGCTCCAAGTATTTCTGTGTGATTGGTACTTCTGTTAAGATTGAAAAATTGAGTAATGCATTGGATAATATGTTGTTTCTATTTTGGTATGTGCAGCCGTCCGAGTAAATTATAATTGGAAGTTTTTGAGATTGGCAGTGTCTTGTCAAATAGTCTGTTATACATGATGTAAAAGTAGAAGCTGTTAAGTCTGAATCTGTTTCAGTGAACCAATAGCATGTGGCTTGGTTATTAACTAGGTTGTAGATGGTAAAATTATGGCAGCATAATTTTGTTCTGTAATAAATAGCATTTGCGTTCAGGAAAGGAGATAACTTAACGGCTTGTAAATCCATTGTTAGTACAATGCAATTCCCTTTACTACCTTCTTCCTTGTCTTTTTCTTTTTCTTTTCTGGCTTGTTCCTTTTTTGATTGGTGCACTATCCACTTTTCTTCACTTAAATTCCCACTTTCATATTGACAACAAATGTCACACTTATCTTTTTTTGCATGATGGAATGATAAGTTTCTAGCATAAAAAATAGAGGAAAATGTTTTCCTTGATATGGCAAGCTTAGATTCCTCTTTACATTTTGATTGATAAAGTGAGTATAATTGTTGCATAGATTGAATAATTGGTTCTAAATACAGTTTACTGGAGGAACTTCTGGAATAATGGGATGGTAATTTAGGAATAGAGTTAAGGAATGTATCTACATACTCTCTTTCAGGTGTTTTCTGGCTCTTTTTTCTGATTTGGTTGAGTTGTTCTGTTCCAGAATGCATATCAAACTTGCTCCCTTTCACCCATGCCTGAATTGTCTTATATCCAATACATAATGTATTAATAAACATTTGCCTACACACTTGAAGGTTTTCTTTGCCATTATTTAAAAAGTAAACTAAGGTTCCACTTCTTCTAGAATCATTTCCATCAGTTGTTCTACGTTTTGTGGCTTGAAATCTTGCATGAGATGATATAAACACTTTTCTCTGATCCCAGTTCATGTTATTCCAAAATGTGTTGAATATTTCTTCTTGTTGATTTTTGGTTATTTTTGTGCATAGTCTTAGTTTTGATTTTTCACAAGTTTTAGATGAACAAGGTTGACCAACTTTTCTTCCTTCTCTTGGGGTATTATTTGAAACTTTGCCTTCTCTTGACCGAGAGTATCCCACATAAGGTTTGCCTTCCATTCTTAATTTCTTGTTTTTATTTTTCACCCAGCTCTTAGGTTCTCCAATAGACTTCCTTTGTCTTCCTTCATCCATATTTCCAAAATCAACCGTTTCAATTAGAACCATGTTGGTATTATTTTCATTCAGGTCTACATTTTTTACTTCATTATCTAATAAGCTCTGGTCACTATCACTAGAATTTTCATTTTGAGGAATATAATCTGTATCACTATTAACACTGCCAGTTACTGTGGTATTTTGTTCGTTAGTTAAATTATTGTCATTTACTATCGTAATAGTAAAAGGACTGTCAGTATTTTCAAAGGAATCTATTATAGGCTCAACGGTACAAATTGTTTCACTCAAGGAAGAAAAGAAGGGATACTTTTCCAAATCGTCATTCAATTCCTCATCGATTAATAAAGTTTCATTAGGCCTACTTTCATTTGTTTCAATAGGTCTTTTAGTCGTACTCTCGATAAAACATGATGCGTTTCCATCATTTTCATGTATACCTACTGCTCGATCAACCACATCATCCTCGAAACCCAACATTTCTAATATTTCCCTATCTGTTTGTAATATTCTCGCCATATTTTCATAAACCTGAAACAAAAACGCCCACACCCTATAAATAATGCCTAATATAACTTCAAATTAAGTTATAATAGTATAAAAGATAGTTACCGTACTCATTTCACTTGTAGGCTACATTATTTTAGTATGTTTTATGAAATTAGTAAGTTTTACAAACCAAATGCGGAATGCATTGAAAAGCATGTGGGCCTAGTTATTAATGTAAATTTGTAATATTACTCTCTTAACAAGTCTACTTTTACTTGAACAATTTTAATTAACTTAAAACAAACAAATCGTTAGTTAAGTTTTAATGCACTTTGCAGTCTATAATAAGGTTAGGTTATAATATGCTTACCAACCTATATTAAAGAATGTAATATACCAGATACAATACTTTTTTACATAATAAATAAATGTAATAGTCCACCTTGTGTGCTTAAAAGGGAAATAAAACTATTATCAATAAAATAATACATTTTAATTTGAATTAGGGAAATAGTTCCTATCTACCTGTAACAACCTATTTGTCTTCAAGAAATATATCCTATCTACAAGCTTAAATTAAACAGACATTTTAGAATGCAATTAAATCCAGAAAAAAATTATAATTATATCATTGTAAAAAGCAATTAAACTCATTTATAAAATATAATATCATAATAATAATATTGTGATAATGTAACCTTACCTGTTATTCCTAATAGAAGACTCAATACAATATACCAGATTGCTTTACACTGTTGTCAGATAGGAGTTATTTTCAGGTTAGTTTATTCATTTTACAATAGGAGATATTTCTTCTAGAAAATAATTAAATTTGTAGCTTATTTGTCAGATGGGATGTATTAACAATCAACAGAAAATGATCAGCTGGTCAGTTTGTTATCAAAACCATATTTTACCAAAAATGTCAGATAGGAGGTATTAGAAGTTCACTGACGATATATATATATATATATATATATATATATATATATATATAATTTAATTTCCCATTGCAATGTTTACATTTAATATGAATGTTCATATTTTGACTTTTAAAAGATTATTTTAATAAGGGGGTATTTATAAAATTTTTGATTGTGTGTAATATATAGCTAATTTTATATGTATTACAGGTACAATTAATTCCTATATTTATTCTTCAATATGAGATAATAGTATTCCAAGTTTTTTTACTAATAATGTAGCAATATTAAGACCAATGTTTTCACATTTAATGTGTCCGTTTTCACATTGACGGTATGTACAATTGGGAGCAACTCCTTGTAATTCATTAACACTAGTGGATGTTGTTTCATAAATACGGTTAGAAATTTTAGTAACATGGGTTAGTTTCGTTGAGAAGCAAGAGGATCAATAACATATCAACTAGTACAAAATATTTCGATATTAAATAAAAATAATTTAATAAACTACCTCGACCATTGTCTTGTGTTTATAATATTGTCAAAATGACAGTTAGATTGCACAGGCTGTCTGACATATATAAGTCTTAAATTTCTACTTAATTTAAAATAACACATCATTCGTTCAAACATTCCCAATAGTTGGCACGTTTCTATAAAATTTAGCAATTGTATTTATATTTAAAGCAATTGAAATTAGGTTATTTGTCTTTATAACATTAATAAAAATATTCTACAAAATATAAAATGCACATAAAAAAATTCATTTATTTATATTGTAAAAAAGTAGTAACAATATGTAAACACAAATATTACGTCGGAGTTATTTATATAGTGTTGTACATTAGCAATGAGGTACATAATTATACAAAATAAAATAAAATTAGACAGTGGTGTGTAGTATATTATATGTATCAATACATGTCAAAATTTATGTTCTATAAAAACGTTTTCGTGCTCTGCAGGCCATCTTTACATATTTTTGTTTATCACATTTCTTCATGCAGCACCATTTTTTCCTTGCGTTGCTAATATGTGCATTAGGGTCAGTTCTTTTTGATTTTCGAAATTAATAAAAGGGTAAATAGATAGGTGGCGACTATTGCGTAGAGGAACCTTAGAACGCTGA
Source organism: Aphrophora alni (assembly GCA_963513935.1). Taxonomy (NCBI): domain Eukaryota; kingdom Metazoa; phylum Arthropoda; class Insecta; order Hemiptera; family Aphrophoridae; genus Aphrophora; species Aphrophora alni. The sequence continues at coordinate 138,746,687 of OY740765.1, read as the reverse complement.
GCACACAACAACACCTTTTCGTAACAGATTTCCTTTTCAGCCTGCGGGACCTACTTCTATTTTCAGTAGATTCAGTAAGGTCAGTAAATTCATCCATTGTAAATTTTAAATTTTTAGGAGCAAGTATAAAATACAACTAAAATTTTTGGGTGCTAAATTGAGAATAATGTTTCTTATCAACAAATTTTAAAATATCAAAAACAGTATTGTTTTTAGAATACATTGTTGCTATCTTCTAATTATTAAAATTATACTTTTCGTAATTACTAACTTCCATAATTCTAACTTTTCATTTTTTCTTATTTTATTAATGTTTTTTAGTTTTAATAATTTATTTATTAAAATCACAACGATTGAGTTTTTTTAAAAAACTCAAGTTTCCTTAAAATCCAAAATCGTTGTGATTATAATAAATAAATTATTAAAACTAAAAAACATTAATAAAATAAGAAAAAATAAAAACTTAGAATTATGGAAGTTAGTAATTACGAAAGGTGTAATTTTAATAATTAGAAGATAGCAACAATGTATTCTAAAAACAATACTGATTTTGATATTTTAAAATTTGTTGATAAGAAACATCATTCTCGATTTAGCACCCACAAATTTTAGTTGTATTTTATACTTGCTCCTAAAAATTTAAAATTTACAATGGATGAATTCACTGATCTTACTGAATCTACTGAAAATAGAAGTAGGTCCCGCAGGCCAAAAAGGAAATCTGTTACAAAAAGATGTTGTTGTGTTGGTCAGCGTTCTAAGGTTCCTCTATGCAATAGGTGCTGCTTATCTATTAACCCTTTTATTAATTTCTTACATCAATTTCGAAAATCATAAAGAACTTACCCTAATGAACGTATTAGTAACGCAAGGAAAAATTGGCGCTGCATGAGGAAATGTAATAAACAAAAATATGTAATGATGGCCTGCAGAGCATGAAAACGTTTTTATGGAACATAAATTTTGTCATGTGGTGATACATAAAATATACTACACACCACTGTCTTATTTTATTTTATTTTGTATAATTGAATCGGTTATTTGAGAAACGGCATAAGTAAAAAAATACAACTTTTCAAAAACTTAAAAAAACTGATCTGTTGCTAGGCAACCAGTTATTAAAATCTAAAACACAATGTAGTTATTAAACTAGCATACTCCAGGTACTATGGTAACATCAAATTATTTAAAAAAATGTTGTATGTGTATAATTTGTATATAAACTTTTTTGACTTATGCTGTTTCTAGAATAAACAGGAATAAAGTAAAAAAAAAATTTGATAAAAATCACAAAATATAGGTTATTTATTGAATTTAAATGTTGCAAAATATAAAATCAATTAACAAAGTGTAAAAATTATTTCCAAATACAAAAACAATATTTATTTTAGTTCATTATTTCCAATTTTAGTTCATTATTTCCAATTTTAGTTCATTATTTCCAATTTTAGTTCATTATTTCCAATTTTAGTTAATTATTTCCATTAATCAATCTCGTCTGTTGTGGTTGAAGTTTTCCAAGCATAGATTTCAGTGCAGAAACTCTGGATTTCATCTTCTTCTGGAAGATACTCTTTGAATTTCACAAGGTCATTCATTTTTTTGATGTTTATGGGTAAAAATCCTTTGGGATAGGCCTTGTCATTTGGCAAAGTGAGTGTAGTGCTTGCATTCTTCAAAGAGAAGGTGTGAACATGCATGCCATCAATATAGGTTTTAGCCTGGATTGTGTATGGATGATCACCGTCATGTGAGAAATGCATAAACTTGGAAATCTTGAAGTGGACCTTTTCTTCTTTTGGTGTTTCCTTACCACGAGTTTCATTTGATACGACAATTTTCTTGAAGAATTTTGGCCACCATTTTCCAAAATCAATTATGTCCTCAGACTGTGGGAGAACAACCAAAAATTTACTTTTTGCAGAGGATGACAAAACCAACTCTGCATACTGCTTTAGTGTATACACGCGATCACATCTTCTTAGAACCTTTTTGAGAACAGCGAAATCTCTATCACATGGTAAGAATGAATGTCCATTTATGGGGAAGTATTGTTCAGCACTTTTCAATTTCCCAGAAGTTACCAAAGCATTCACTAGCCGAAGTAAGGAATGGTTTTTGTTTTGGCCAAAGCAGCCGTCAGAAAAAATATGGAGGTGCTCCACATTTTTCATCGAAATCTCAATATAATTCAGGATGAATGAATAAACCTCATTCGGGCCTTTACCGGCTTGTCCTTCGTGATAGATGTAAAAAACAGCTGTATTGTCTTTAAGATTATGTACACAGAATACACTCACAGTCAATTGACGCAAGTAAAAAGTTTCTTGCACAGGAACATGTGGTAACTGCAAGTTTTGCATAAAATCAACACAAATGGCACCAACGTTATCGTTTTCCTTTGCAATCGCCTCTATAGCTTTGATTAAAAAAAAAAACTTTTTGGCACGTCTAATGTGCACAATTTTCTCTGCAACATGAACTTTTTTTGCATTTTCGTTCAGAAACTGGCTCTTAATTTTTACGTTAAGTGTTTTGCATGTACAACAGGTATCCACTTGAGGTCGACCAAAGTGTAACGTAAAATTTTTTCTGAAAACTTTCATATAAAAACTATATTTAACATTATAGTTTAGACATTTCTGTTTAAATAGGTTGTACATTTTTAGGACATTAAGCCTTTCATTGAGATAGTGGTATTCTCAGGAGCTGTATCGAGCTATCCTCACTGGGAATGAAGAAATATGATCCTTAATCACATTTACCACACAATCAGGAATGACATTGCCTGGAGTGTTTTTGCCTCTCATGTCTTTTGGGGACTTCCCCATTATTATTAATTGCCAAAACTGTATTGTGTAGATCACCTAATTAAGCTAGCCTACAGTGAGATAGCCTAGGTTTAGCTGATTGGGACAAGCTATTTTGCTTATTTAAATTAGGCCTATTTTTTATTTTAGGTCAGGTTATTTGTCAGTGATCATAACCTACTCTAATCAAGATGAGTTTTTTACTACAGTCAGACTTAGGCTAGGCTACTTATCACTGGCCCTATTCTAGCCAAGCTAGAGTTTTGTACAGTAAGACTTAGGCTATAGACTAAACACTGATAAAAAACTCCAGCCGTCATAACCTCGCAAAGGTTACGTTGTAGGCCCTACTGTTATTGGCGATGCGTGGCACTTGCGGAATTGAGTGGAGTTTCTTTTCCGTCCGGTTTACCTATATGGTAGTCCAATTTATTTATCAGTGGTCATGACCTACTCTAGCTAAGTTTGGTTTATTTACAGTCATGCTTAGGCTAGGCTTTTTATCAGTGGTTATAACTTACTGTAGCCAAGATAGGGGTTTCAAAGTAGAAATACAGTTTGGTCTTCTTATTTTAAACTAACACTGCTTGTTTTGTTTCAGTTGTCACAGAGGATGTTTCACCAAAGTCCCAGAAGAAGATCGTAACCGAGTTTATACGAATTTTAGAGGTTTAGATTCCAAAAATGAACAGGACAACTACTTACAATCGCTAATAGCTGCTTCAGAAGTCAAACAGCATAGAAGAATCAAATGACGGGCTTAGAACTCAATGCAAGAATTGCCGGCCAGTAAAATGACGGGCTTAGCACTCAAAGTGTTAAGTATTAGTTATTGATAAACTGAAAGATGCGGCACTTAATATATACAATATGTATTTTTAATGCTAAGAAAATATTAGGTCACATTTCAGAAAATGGAGTTCAGGCTGATCAAGCAAAGGTGAAAGACTGAAACTAATACGACAGGACTACAGAGTTTTTCTAGTACTTCTCACTAAGTTTATTGAAAACTTGTCAGAATTAATGACTACACTAAGGGAACTTATAAAGAAAAGCATTGAATAGTGATGGGAATAAATCCACCAGAGAGTGTTTGATTACTTAAACCAAATGCTAATGAATCATCCGTACTTAAGTTGTACAACCTATTTGAACCAATAACCTTATCCGTAGATACCAGTAAACATGTGGTAAGAGTTGTCCTTTTCAAAATATGCAACACATAGTGTATGGTTTGAAAGTGTTAATAAAATCTTAACAAAACTAGAGACATAATGAATTCTATCTTTACTGGTTGCAAGAAATTTCATCTGTATATATAGGGAAATAAAAATCTCACACAATAGAAACAGACTAAAAACCACTTGAATCAAAAATAAAGAAACATTCACATGATGCTCCAGCTCAGCTTCACAAGATCTTTATGAAATAAAACCATATAGTGCAATATAAAAAGGGCACAGAACTCTACATTGACACTCTAAGTAGGGTTGCAAATGAAAATGATGAAGACATTGAAACAGAGTTTAAAGTTCTGAAAGATCTGAAACAAGATCCAGAACTGATTACTGAATTGGACATAGCGTGAAGTTTTAGCTACCTTTATAAATTTCATTCTAAAAGGAACACATTTAATTCCTAAAATTATAACTAATTGGTTCTCAAAGAGATTCATTGTAGCTACAAAAGTGTAGATAGCTGCATAAAATTACACTATTTTTTGACCAGAAATGGCTGAAGATGTAACTTAATTCATTAACGTGTGTAATTAATACCTGTCTGGCTCTTTAAAAAGATAAACCTCGTGAACAAATATTTCAACAAGACGTTACCTTCTTGACCTTGGCAAATTGTAACATCAGATATTTTTCACAATAACCAAAAAGACTTTTTACTTATAGCAGACTTGCCGGGTTTGAATTTTGTTAAATACTGTGATTTTTAGCGATGCAATATACTTTTAGTTGTTTTGAATAGAGTGGGACACTTGAGACCCAAATTGGAGTGGGGGATAGTGGGGCGTGGTTAGACCTCCCCCTTGCTCCTCCCTTTGTCCTTGCCCCTCCTCTTTGCTTCTCCCAGCCAGCCGCCATTTTGTTGTTGTCATGACGTCACATTTACGTTGACGTCATGCTCAGTGACGTCAGACCCATAACTTTTTATTTCCCAGCAGTGGGATTCAAACCAATGAAGTCTGGATTTGAAGGCAGACACACTACCGACTGAGCTATCGTGCATAGTATTACTCGTTGTATATTTATTGTAGTATATAAGTCGCATGTTTGTTGGTATCGAATTTTGTTACCGACAACGATCCATGCTGTTGGTAGTGTATTACAGTACTATAGTTTACATTTTTCGGAACCAGAGCGCACCACCATATTGGTTTATATATGACTATATATGATTAATCGGGATCCCAGACAAGTACACTTATAATATTTATATAAAAAATGTTTATAGAATGTATATTGTGTTAAACACAAACGACATTTATGGAGGTCGGACATGTACCCCTTACCGTAAGACGTACTGAGTTTTTCGCCCATGCGAATGTCTTACGGTACGGTACGGGTCTAGGTCGTACCTCTAGGTTTAAGATTTTTGATAGGAAAATAAACAAAACTAGTCAAACCCATGAACTATATTGATAACATGAAAGAGAAAAGTACAATTTCACACAAAATTCAATTTCCAAAAACACTGTCTGGATAAATAGTTTTACAGTTTAAAAAAAATACAATTGTTAAAATACTATCTGGGAAGAAATTATAATATATACATTTTAAGTTAAACAATGAGAAAAACATCATTAAGTTTAATTAGTATCCAAAAACATTGAATGCACAAAATATTAGATAAAATATATGTAAGTGTAATTAGTATCTCATAAGACATCGATTGTATAACGTATATCGATCAAAGGCGAGATAACATTTAATGTTATGTATCTCGTTGAGCGGTAACTTACAAAATGATACAAATCCTATATTAACTTTTACACTGTACATTGCCAAAAAACTTTTTGTGCAGTGTAATTGTGTGCTGGCAGTTTCACATATGTCAGCAATAACTTTACACTCATAAATAATATCGTCCTCAGCATTGGGCGGAAACCTAATTGAATGTGTTGTATCTATAACTGACTCTTTGAACGTATACTGTCAAGTGATGGAAGTCTGTAATTGCCTTCCAATGACCCAAAGTATGTCATTGCAAAGTCGTATAAGTACATGTATACTGATGGTTCGGGCCAGTACGTAGATGATAAAATTATACTTTGTAAAAGGGACTGATCTATCCAGTCCAAGTCGTTAATTTTCAAAATGATTGAAATTAATTGTGCTAAAATATTTATACATATACATTTACTGAAAGTATTCAAGGGATAGGAAGACAGCACAGCTGGAGGCAAACATATTTGTCGCATCTTTACACTAAGCTCCAAAGCTAGTAAGGCTAGGCATGATCTGACAAATGTCATCTTCGTAATAAATTAATTCATTAGTAATATTAATGCGTGTTATATGAAAGCTTATATAAGAGAAATTACAAATATCGACATTGTGATGTACGGTTTTATCCACTAAAATCCGGTCCATTGTGTGACAGTAGTTTGAAAATTGATAATAGAAATTAAAAAAATAACAGTTTCTCCTTGTCACTCTTCTCTGTATGTTATGACGGAAATCGTAATCAACGTTAAGTCTGCCGTGAAGATTCAAAGGTAGAACAGTGGCATACTGAAGGTCATCCAAAATATGTCTGATTGAACTCGACGGTTTATGTTGGCTCGAACCGACTACAAAGTAGTCTATCAATTTTTTAGCTTCAAGTTCATCATGATAAATAAAGGTTATACCACTCCTTGCACCTCTATAAAAGGAGTTGTATGAATCAATGTAGTGGCATTTGGCCAGGAAAAAGTAAGGTAGGTTCACTTCCATGTTACTAAAATGTGAGATTTCACAAAGTTCCACGGGTCGCGGAGATTGCAGCACCTGAAACAGAATGAGAACAGAGGTTGTAAAGGTTAAGGAGAAACTGATGAACTTAGCTTTTGTGTCACTAAAAAAAAGAGATAATGATAAACTCTGGTCATATGTGGTAAAAATAATGTTGCTCAAACTGCAGTCGGGCGTCAATAAATTTCCCCGTATCGGTATCATTATCCAGGTCAACCCATACTGTATAAAAGCACAACTTTGAATCTAATAGCTCATACTTAATCAACCATGTGCCGAGAGACAACATTATTAACGTCCAGAGAATGGACACACGGTCTGGGCATCAGTATTTGGACACAAGTATACGTCAAATTCAGACACAAGTTAAGAGGTAAGTCTATAGCAATATTTTATTTGTGTTGACTGTGTGGGGGTAGTATACGATCAAAAAAGAACAAGTTGTAAGTATTTTGTGTTAATTTGTTGTTCGTATTTAATTTGTTCAGACTGCTTGAGATGTAATGACATAAAAAACAAACTATTATTATTTATGTTTTACCTTTGTTTCAAAGGCAATAGGCAGTATTGTGTTTACTTTGTTGTGTGTATGTGTTGACTATATGTAGTGTATAGTATACAATAAAAAAAAAATCGTGTGTTTTACTTTGTTTCAGAGACATGATACGCATTTCCGGGAGCTACAAGCTTCCAGAGAGACATGGGTGCGGTGGGAGTTCTAGTACCGGATAGTGTGGCGACCTATCGATGGCTCACGACTAAGAGAAGGCTATAGCTGTCAATGTAGCCTCCGCACCCCATCAACAATAGATTCAGCACTGTCATATGAGGTAAGGGTTGAGTCAATCCATCCACCACCACCTCCACAACATAATCTCTGGAGGTCGATTCAATGCCGACTCTGGAAGAGTTATTAGAGATTGAACCTGGAGATTATTTCCAATTAAACCATCCGGAGGGAGAATGGAGCGACTTAGAGAGATTGTTGCAGTTGTGGTGAGGACCCTTATCGACTGTGGTAGAGTTGGAGACATAAAAAAAAAAAAATCTGTATATAAAAATAGGGTCAATAATGTTTTACTTGAAACAGCCGTAGTGTGTCAGTGTAATTTGTAAACAAATTATTTCTGAATATAAATATAACTGACAAACAGGCGAATATCAGAAGTTAACAAAAAAAAATAACATAAAAAAATTGTAATTGAATTAGTATTAACTATGCACAAAGTATAGTCTGTATATAAAAATAGTTTCAATAAAAATTGTTCCAATAAATTCTGAGTACCTATATGTTTTATTTGAAACAGCCGTAGTGTGTCAGTGTAATTTGTACACAAATTATTTCTGAATATAAATAGAACTGACAAACAGGCGAATATTTATAAAATATTCGGTTCGAGTGTGTGAATAAATACTCTGTTCTATTCCAAACAACTCTCTCTCTCTCTCTCTCACTCTCTCTCTCCCTCTCTCTCTTCCTCCCTCTCTCTCCCTCTCTCTCCGACCCTCTCTCTCCCTCTCTCTCCACCCTCTCCCTCCTCTCTCTCCTCTCTCTCCCTCTCTCTCTCTCTCTCTCTCTCTCTCTCTCTCTCTCTCTCTCTCTCTCTCTCTCTCTCTCTCTCTCTCTCTCTCTCTCTCTCTCTCTCTCTCTCTCTCTCTCTCTCTCTCTCTCTCTCTCTCTCTCTCTCTCTCTCTCTCTCTCTCTCTCTCTCTCTCTCTCTCTCTATCTCTCTCTCTCTCTCTTCTCTCTCTCTCTCTCTCTCTCTCTCTCTCCTCTCTCTCTCTCTCTCTCTCTCTCTCTCTCTCTCTCTCTCTCTCTCTCCTCCTCTCTCTCTCTCTGACATGCAGCATTGACTTAAAGAAAAGATTTTTATTCAAGGATTTCAGCATTTCTTGCTCTATGGTAATAGTTGTCATGTGAATACTAAACCAAATTATTAAAACAAATAGATAAACATAAATCATTTATGTATAAAGAAATAAAACAGGTACTAAGATTGAGTCCTGTGTGACCCCAAAGTTAATTGGGACTTTATTTAATAGCTTTCCTGGAACTTGTACACCCCTGTTGTACAGATTGATGGACAATCTATCCAAAATAGGGTGTTCCCCTCACTCCAATCCGTTCAAGTTAATTTCAGCATTATTTAAAAACGAATTTATGTATTTTAATTTAATATGTATAGATATAGAGAAAGAAACTCTTATTGCACAAAGCAAAATTGCACTCCTATATATACCTAGACTCTAGTATTGCATAATTATATTATATAAACAAGTGACGGATGTCATTATGATACTTAACCAACCCCATTATACAATGTAATTTAAGCAGATTCTCTAAATGTAATGCCCAAAAAGTTAATAATCTTGGGCATTGTAGGAAATGTTAAATTGTGGGCCTATTGGTAGATCCAACAGTGTAAATTTATTTAAAATAGTGATTACACAGATTTCTGAACCTGTAATTGTGTATACCACTACGAGAAAGAGTCGAGGGATGAATGAGAAGATAGGAGTGATTTTGGGTTGATGGAGGCCTCAATAGTAAAATCACTCAAATTATTAATTTTATAATTGAAAATAAAAACCTTGTATATGTTCTTCTATTATTAGCAAACTACACTGATCTAGATAAGATATGTTATTAAAGCAGTGCCTTACAGCCAAAACAATTTTTTTTTTTTTTAGTCTGGAAATGCCTACTACAAGGGAAAAATACAACAACTTTATTTCTCAAAATCAGTTTTGTATAAATATCTATATATTATCCTAAGGAGCCAAACAAATTGTATTGATCACCATGTCCATAAACATGCCGTTCCAATTGAGTTATCCTGTCTTGTTAGAGTAAAAATAAACTTTGGTCATCAACTTAGAAAATTAAAAATCTCAAAATCGACATATTTCATAACTTTGATTTATAGATAAAACTAGTGTCTAGGCTATACGTAAAAAAAAAATTATGGTAATCGAGTAAATTGGAATACGAAAAATGAATCCAATTAATTATTAAAAGGTAAGATTTTAGAACATTTTTAGGATTCATAAAATTAAAATTCAACCTTTGATTCTTCTAATTGAAATAATCATGTTTTATCAATACAAAATTGGTTACGCTTACATTTATATTGATAATTATTTTCCTTATCGATTATGACTGGTTGTTATGAGATCAACTAACTATATGAGAGTTGAAATATCAATTTGATTGATTTCAACCTAGTGACAAAATAAAAATGTACTGACAGTAGTCTACTTATTAATTCTCTAAGAGTCCTAAATCAGTTATTATTGCATTCATGTTATGTTTTCACATGACATCAAAATCTAATTGATATTACTTGAGGGTTTGGGTCATTAACACTTATACCGAAACATCGGTCTCACAGACACCAAGGTAAATTTGTTTATCTAATTGTGGCAGTCCTGGGTCAGTGGCAGTGCTGGCCTTCACAATAGCTAACTTTCTCTCCCACTACTCCTACGCGGAACAGTTATTGATTAGTGTGGGTGTAGCGCTTGACATTGAAACATCGTTTTTCAAAATCGTGGCGGTCTGTGAGATCGGGTGTTTTGGTTACTGTTCTTTGTGTGGCGGCCTTTGTGTGTCTGTTACAGTATTTAGTAGCCTGTGAGACCGATGTTTTGGTTAAGTCTTTTACCATAGTAATTTCAGTATTTTGACTAGTAAAATCAGTGAAATGACTCGTCGGATTACTGCAAATAATCCAGACTTCAGTGATACAATTCGTGAACTTTTAGATGACGTAAACAGTGACAATAATGATCAAAGTAGTGATGAAATAGATGATTCGAACGCTGATCCCGATTTTGTTTTATCTGAAGAAGAAGACATCCGGGCGGCAGTGACATCAGACTCAGATGAAAACAATCTTTTAGAAGAAGAATATGGGGATGTGAACTTAGAAAATATTGAAGATCAAGGCTTGCCAGAGTATTTCATAGAGTGGATGAAAGTCAAAGAAATCGGACCACCAAACGCATGGGAGAGTAAAGCTCCTTCAAATCAGGTCAGAGTTCCAGCTCGTAATATTATTCGAACCGGGTTACCTGGCATAAAAGGCCGTGCTAGGTTTGAAACAACCCTTCAAAGACCGACGTTTGGAAATTGTTCTTTGATGAAGAAATGATGATGATTATTATTGATAATACTAACGTAAAGCTGGAAAGCGTATAAGGTCAAAATTAGGTGAGAACACAACCAAAAGTAATTACAGAAACACCTAAAATAAGGAAATGAATGCTCTTGTAGGATTGTTTGCTCTTTCATCAGTTCTAAGATCTAAAGATGCGAAAATATCGTTCATGTTCATTAAAGATTCTTGCAGCCGGCCAATATTTTCCGCCGTAATGTCAGTAAAACATTATGAGATTTTGACATCTTGTCTAAGATTTGACGATGCAAACACAAGGAATGAACGGAAGCTAACTGACAAAGCTGCACCGATCTCTGAACTTTTTGAAAAGTTCATATCAAACTGTCAACATGTCTACTGCGTGTCTTCCAAATTGACAGTTGGTGAAATGTTGATCCCCTTTAGAGGAAGATGCAGTTTCAAGGTGCATATACCTAAGAAGTCTAAGAAACCTAAGAAATATGTGATCAAGGTTATTTGCTTGGCCGTTGCAAAAACATCGTATGTCCTAAATGCCTAAATATACACTGGCAAAGGCAGTGATAGTGTATCGCTATCCACAGAAAAAAAAAAAAAACTGAGCATTCCTACACAAGCTATTGTTAAAGTTTGCAAACCTACTGAAGGATCGAATCGAAATATCACTGCAGACAACTGGTTTACATCTCTAGAAGTTGTCGATGAACTTTTGAAGAGAAAACTAACGTATGTAGGAACGGCAAGGTAAGACAAGAAATTGGTCCCAGAAGAGTTCTTACCTAAGAGAGAAAGACCAACTGCTCTAGCCTTTATGGATTTCGAGGATTAACTACACTTCTTAGCTTTGTGCCAAAACAAAACAGAGCAGTTGTTCTAATTTCTTCTATGCATCACAGCGCTGGAACAAACCCACAGAACAAAAAACCAGACATAATATGTTTCTATAACAAAAATAAATGTGGGGTTGATCTGCTCGACATGAAGTGTGTACTTTTCACATGCAGCAGGAAAACCAGGCGATGGCCTCTTGCAGTATTCTATAGGTCTAGTCAATATTCGATGTGTAAACTCATTCATAGCCTACTTGAGTTTCAAAGACACGCTTCTAATGAAAAGGTTCGAGTTCGTGAAACCGCTTGGTCACGAGTTGGTCGTTCCCCATCTTCGGAAAAGACTGGCAGAAACTGTGAACCTGCCAAGAGGTTTGAAGACTACCATAGAGAATATTTTGTCAGAACACAAGCCTGAGCAGCAACGAAATCAGTGGAGACAGCAGTAACAGGAACTGGAGGAAGAACAACAGGACGAGCCACAAGCAGAAGGAGTACCCGAAGCAGCTGTCCCAAATGACAAGATGGAAAAAAGAAAAACATGTTTTTCATGCCCTTCGTACAAGAAACGGAAGACAGGTTACATGTGTATTTCTTGTAAAAAGGCTATATGCTTAGAATGTAGTCGCAAACTGTGTAATGAATGTGCATAAGAGAAATGTGCCTGAACAAGTACCAACATCTTGTAACGAGAGGTAACTAAATCTTTTTATCGCTATTTCATGTGTTAATATTTTATTTGTACACCTTATATTAGATCCAATCATAATTTACAGATAATTGTAAAATCCAACGTCACATATTGTTTTATATTACTTTTTTATATTTTGATGAAATAAGCTATTACGTACATAAGACGGAACCTTACGCAAGTCCACATGTACACTTTTTGTTTCAAACTGATTTAGTTAATTTTAGATTATATTTACGTACTTCATTTTTATGTAGGATATTACAAAGCTTATATAATAAACAATTTTTTATTTGTACATAATATTCTTAGCTATATAATAGAATCCACATTTTCCGTGTACATTGTTATTTAAAAAAATTATTTTTAATTTCACGTATGAATTTAATATAAAATTACTTGTATTTTTTACTATTCTGACAACTGACTTTAGGAATGAAATTCTTTTAATGATGAAATTTGAGTAATATAACCTTAATTTCCCACAGAATCAGGGTACTGTGTAAGTGCCATTAACATTATAAAAACCATGTTTCGTTATAAGTGTTAATCTTTAAATTTGAGTCTTTTTAGGGTCTGTAGATAAAACCAAGAATCTCTATAAGTTGCAACCAGTCTGCACAGACTAGACGATTAATCCTATATATTTCAAACTTTGCATTTATGTTCTTTGTATTCTGCCACATATGGGAAAAATAAACTGGTAATAGAAAAATACCTTGGGGTAATTGAAGGGTAAACTATGGAGTTAATAATTATTTTTTTTTGAAATATTATGTGTGGGGTAACAAATAAAACTAGAAGTTATTTTGATTATAAATATATTTGGTTCGCCTGAACCTTTTATAAAATGGTACTAATACATTAAGAGGCTGTATAGAGCAAAATTTATCATAATTGTTAGAGCCGATTTTGAGAAAATCATATTTTTGTGTTTTTTCCTTATGGCAACTACCCCTAAATATTGAGTTATTAAAACAATGAAGAAAAAAACGTCATGAGATATTGATATGCTCACATACCAAATTTGATTAAATTTGGTCCACAGTTTTGGTTGTAGAGCACTATATATAGGCTATGACAGATATCATTTCAAAATAAAACTTTTTTAGACCTAAGAGACTTCAAAATGAACATATCCGCAAAAAACTCTAAATTTATTTTTTTGGTCCATCATAAAATTTTCTATACTATCTATATATTGTAAGATACAGGATTAATTGAGGCATAATCAATAGTCCTCTTATTTTATATAAATCCATGCTCATCTTTCCTATCAAGTCTCTATTGACCAACTTAGGTTCTCATCTGACTCTTGATGCTATTAGAGTGTTCGACGGCTGCAGGGTTTATTATATTCTCTTTTTTTTAATAAAACTTTTCTATTTTTAAACAAGAAAAAACTAAATAAAAATAAAATTGAGATTATCCTTCAATCTGATTTTAAAAAGTTAAATGTATCGAAATGTTACTCTGAGCATGTGTCTGGATATCTGTTATAAAAATTATAGACTTTTCTACAATGATCTTTATTAAAAAAATAAAATTTATAATATTATAAATTATTTTGTTGTTAATATAATGAGTTCTATAAAATCTTATATTTAATATATTTTTTAAAATTAACTATGGTATGTTCCTGTTTTTTTTTTTGTTTTTTTTTACATAGTTTTCGTAAAACTATTTTTAGACTCTTAATTTCATTTCCTTAAAATACTAAATAAAAGAATTACTAATAAGTACAAGAATTAATGAAGATCTGATTTCATGGAAAAGGGATAGGCCTACATTTTGTGAAAAAGGTATGCGAAGGGAAAAGTTCAGAGTTTAGGTTCAGGTTTAGGGCATAAACTTTTCCATTTTATCAAAATAGATTAAATCAATTACAATATATTTAACTTTCTCATGCAGCATCCGCATGGTTAATTTTCATTTTGGTCATCTGCACTTTAGGTACATGGTGAGCAATATATTTTGTCAAGTTCATAGGTACCGGTAGCAAAATTTTACAATCTGATTTTATTAACAATAAAACTTGATTTATACTGCAAAGTAAAATATCTACACCCTCAACACGGTTTTAAAATAAACATATTGCACTTTTAGATAAACATAATTTATATTAAATAAAATATCCCCAATGCTATAACAAGTTTGAGTGTCTCTAAATTTCTCACTTGTCAAACTTGCTTTCACCACCAAGTGTCTTTATACTGAAGCTATGTTGAGAGATTACAAGATTGTCTTATTTCACATCAAGCATTGCACTCTCAAGATCAATTCTTTTTTTCATTCTGACACGAATAATATTTATAGAACCAAAAATGAAAGCGGCTTTCATGATAGGCTCAAAATTAGTTGGTGTGAATGCAAATCTCCTCAGTAAGCCAACATGTTGTGTTTTATACTTAACATTGCATAATTCCAAAATTCATAACAATTATAAATACAAATTTTGCATACTCTTCCTTACTAGCATACAAAATATTTAACACAATGGTAAGAAGATCGACTCCCTAATTTTCAAAGGATAAAGTTAAGAAAATAATGAATATGCCAGTTAAAGTAAAAGTCGAAAGATTTATACAATTTGAAGGGAAACCAGAGTGAAGGCACTTTCTGGAGACAGGGACAGATGGAGAGCTCTTCTGGACGCCCTATGCTCCAATAGGAGATAAAAGGAAATAAGTCAAGTAAGTCAGTTAAAGTACTCCAATGGAAAAACGTTGTATTGGGTTTTATTTTGGTCAAAAAATGAAATATAAAGTGACACGCCAAAATATAATTGAAGTAAAAAAACATTCTTTCAAAATTGGTCAAAAACCAAAATTATTGATACTTTCAAAATAAGCACAAGAAAATAAGAATAAAATAAGCAAATAAAAATAAGAATAAATGTTCTTGATAATTTTTGGGGAAAATGACTATTGTAGAAGTTAGCTTAAATTGATAAATTTCAAAATAGTATGAAATGTGAATAAAATATAATATGAATAATGTATCGTATACAATAAACTAATATATTAAAATTATAAAGGAAAATAGAATAAAATATAAATTTTTATTGTAATTATGCAAGTTATGGTTTTAACACCTTTGTGAGTAAATGGAAAAAAGATATAAACATAACATTAATAAATAATGCTTAAAATCATATACTGTAAATCTCAGGGTGGTTAGTTGATTAAGAAACATGTTTTGCGAAGGTGTGAAAATAAGTGTGCATAAGTGTAACAATGGAAAGTCGGACAATCTTTCTGTCTCGGTTATCGGACTTATACGCTGTGTGCAGAAAAAGTGTGAAGTTTCAAGATGAAAGCTCAAAAGGTGTAAAACATAAATTGGCATATTCTATAAATTATTTGCAACGTGAATTACGTAAGAATGGCTGCTATTTAACATAAGCAAGCACAGATGTAGTCATTTTATATTTAAACACATTTAAAATATTTTTTTGTAATAAACTGTTTTAAACTAGCATTTTTCTGACTTGTATGATTGATTATATGGAAATTTTGTTAAATATAATAATTTTAACTCTTCTTATGGACTTTTTATTAAACTCTTACAAATCTTATAAAAATAGAAATTCAGTTCTCTCGACCTTTCGCGACCCCACTACAGAAGCTTCGCGACCCCCCAGTGGGTCGCGACCCACAGGTTGAAAAACGCTTGTCTATATGATACGCTTGCTACATTAGATAAGAATCTCAATGATTATGAGTTTTAGACTGTCAACAAGATATATTATATAATCCCTCAGTGAACAGTTGACCACTACATTAGTAAGTTGTGGCTATAGTATCTCAACTTTATTATTTTATATTATTTTCGACTTGTACTGCAGTACCAAACATTTTATGTTTATTTATTTTTATGAAATGTGTATCAGTGTGTTGTGTAAATGTGTTGTTTCATCTGATGATGGTATATGTTATACCAAAACAGCTGTTATGAAATATTAATAAATACTAAACACAAGATTGCTAAGACATAAGTAATTTAGTAATAAACTATTTTTTACTTAAACTGCATTATCTACAAATAGACTGCTGAATTTAATTACAAACTAAAACTGTCTTACCATCTTGAACATTACAATCAAACAAGTACCACACAATTACCAAGAAATAATGTTTTCAGTTTTTTGTTAATAACTCAGTTATCCTTTCATACAAAAAAAAAAAAAAAATCTGTTTTGTTTGTCATTAAACGTAAAACACTTCAAATGGCCCCCATTTTGAAAATATACAAAATAAAGTAAGTTTTAGTTTTTACTAAAGTTGTGTAACGTAACATTTAAAATGTGTACATTAAATATGAATTCAATATCTTATCTATTTCATAAGTTATAAGGTTTTTTTGTAATAAAATGGATAAAGTGAAGAATTAGAAAATATTTCATTGAACATATTTGGTTCCATTTGGTGTGTAGAACTTGAATGTGTGGTGAGTTTTTTTATAACATCCTGTATAAACTTTTCTCGATATTTCTTAGAACTTGTTATCATTATTATTATGTCTCTGTTGTCTATGGTTAGCCCGGATTACAATCCATCAGCTTTCTGGTGTCTTAATAGTTGGCTAACGTTTCTTGAAGCACTCAAGTTAGCATCTAGTTTTGCGGCAGAGCAGGAGGTGCCATATGGTATTTGGTTCATGGCAGAGCATGTACTCTTCAGTAGTGCGAATGTTGCATCTCTTTAGGTTGGTTACAAGGCAGTCATGCTCGGTATTAGGATGAAAAGAGCCAGTGAGTGTCCCCTTGGTTTGTTGTTATTAACTTCCCAATCACCACCATTAATTTCACAAACGTAAAACTAAACATTTTAGGGGACATGTTCATAGACACCTTTATCCTCATTTTGACTCAAGGATCCATGTCTTGAAGTTTTGGAACATAGTTTAAAAACAGCCTATATTGGCAGGCAGCCATTAAAACCAAAATTTCTAATCCATTTTGAGATCGCAATACTTGTTCCATATGATGGAAAGTGAAAATGTAAACTTATGTGACCAATCTTGACGTATACATAAAATAAAACTAATACAGTATATAATAAAATGTAACATACAAAATAATCAGATTTATTAAGATAAACGTTTTCAGTTCAATAAAAACCTACAAATGATAACTTAAGTTTTAGTTCAAAGTCGATTGCTTTAAGAAACCATGATTTACACACCACTTTTTAAAGTTTTTGCACACCTTTAGTAACTTTTTTAAACAATTAATTGTTATTTGTCTTCACTTTTTTTTTTTTTCATAAACAAGTATTTTTACATTTTTTGGAGCAGTAAATATATGCTCAACCAGAAATCACAAAACAAACTTTTTGTAGTCTGCAAAAGGCCAGTCATTGATGCAAATTAAATGCTAAATATCATTAGATTTTATGGTTGTTAAATTGTTTTAAGAATTTTGTACCAAATAAGAGTACAGTAAAAAAAAAAAAAAAAAAAAAAAAAATCATTAAAGGACCTAGTTCCTCCTAATGAAAGTGGGATTCATTCCAAAACTACCCAGGTTGTTGTAGCATTTTTGTATTTTCTTTCAGTTGGCCTAGTATTACAGCAGGAATCATCATATAGTACTTCATTTGTATAATAATTTCATTACAGTGTACTAGTACAGTACTTGCAGATTTGGTTTTGTGTTGACCATCCCATATCATGAATGTATTAATTATGTGATGTTAAGCTATCGTCTATTATTTGTTGCAGGTTGTTTTGAATTTTTCACGTTTAATTTTTAATTGATAAGTGTTCAGTCATAGCTTATTTTAAATAAGGGAAGGTGTACATTCCAAAACTCATGGTTGTACAAAAGTGATCTTCAAGGCTTTAAAATAAGTAAGTGGGGGGGGGGGGCAACAGTGGAGGTCAAAGTTTTGTTTTAAGTACATGATAACCATCATAAACCTTAGCTCAAATGGCTTTTAGGAAGTCATACAACATAAAAAAAAAAAAATGAGTTAATCAGTATAAAATAAAGTTGGACAAAAGCCAATTACGTTGTTGTCCGTAAAAGGTTCTAATTGTTCGAATGTTGAAAGCTCAAGTGTTCAATATAAACAAATGAATTCGTTACCATTTCCTACTAAGACAATCGAACTGTATGATGTTCAAGAAAAAACTACAGCTGCAGAATTGATGTGAAATATAAAGTGTGTTGATGCAAATTATAGTTTTGCTTCTTGCATGGGCTTTGTTGAAACTTTTCAGGTAAGTTATGTTATTAGTAAATCAAAACTTTAAAACTTTTACATTAAAAAACCATTTTTTTATGTGATATTTTGATAATTTTGTTTTTATTCTAGGCGATGTTTGGAGACGTAGTGTAGTTCTTGAAAAATTTAGTTTAGGAAGCAACAAAGCCCATTACTTGATCTCAGATGCACTAGCACCCTGTTTCAAAAAACTGACGATTAAAGACCTTGAAGAGGCATACTGTGCAGTTTTGCTTAATGATACTACAAATGCTGCAGGGAAAAGGGTATTGGAAGTTGGTATAAGATATTGGTCCTCCGAGTCAAAACAGACTTTACCCTAGGTGCTGTTACAGCTCCTGTTCTAGTAGAAAAATTGAATTGTGCTCTTAGTGAATCCTCATTTCCCTTGAAAAATCTTCTCTTGTTAGGGAATGATAGTCCAAATATAAACAAACCAGTAAAAACACTATTTAATGAACAAGTAACCTTAGTAAGAAATAAAGTACTTTTAAATTTAGGATTCTGCAATATCCACCCAATTCACAATGTTTTTCGTAAAGGCCAAGAGGAACTAGGTGAAGATGGATCAGAAAGTATCTTTGGCCTTCATAATTTCTTTCATAACTGGCCATCAAGTTGGGAAAATTAAAATGAAATTCAAACACAATGCAGCGTTGAAAGGCAGTGCTGAAAGAGTTTTAGAAGAATGAAAAACTGTGGGAAAATATGTTCTAATATATGTGCCTAAGCATATCGTAATATTGCTAAAAAATCTACCACGAAAGCTGAACTTTACTTTGTTATATCTAGTGCACATGTCTTTACAAGCGTAACAGGCTTTTTCCAAAAAGAGCAACCATTCTTCTGTTGCATTCTTTGTTGTCATCATTAATCATAAAATTGTTGGGAAGGATTTAAAAGTCTGAAGTTCTCAAAGATATTGATTTAAAAATAATTGAATGTGTTTTTTTTTTTATTACTGAACATTTACTCCCTTTGGAGAAAATCAAGTTTTCTGATAAAATATTAGCAACATGAAAACTTTTGTGAAAAGGACAAAACTTTTTCTGCCCTCAAGCTAAAGAACATTTTGTTGAGGTTGTTAAGCATGTTGTAAACAAATCACCTGTGTCCAGCTTATCCAACTGTTGAAAGAGTTGTGCAAGCCTCACTGTCTCTGTCACATGGCAATGCTGATGTGGAGCTAGCATTCTCCACATCAGGCAGAACGCTTACTCACAAGAAAACATCTATGTCAGAATGACCATTAAATGTTTTAAAAATTTTTAAAAGTATACTAAACATTTATAATAACAAAGGTTAACTTAGTTATTAAAAAAAAAAAAAATCAATTAATCTTAACCCAAAATGTTCTTCAGTTAAAAACATCATTTAATTTCAAAATATTGACAAATTTATAATTTTTACTAAAAATACGTGTTCACTTCTTTATAATCTAATTCTAAAATTGTCATATTTTCTCTAGCTTCTATAAAGTCCTCTTCCTCCATGGTTTCATTTAGATACCAATGAATAAAAGCTCGTCTTCGAAACATAATATCAAATTTTTCATTAAGTTTGCTCCATGCATCAGCTATAGACGTATTGTTTGACAACATACATGCTGCCCTTGAAACTGATGCAATATCACTTCTGTTAGCAGTGGAAATTTTTTGATAGTGTATGCCCACCTACGTAAAGACAGTCATTAAGTTTATTTCGGAAAATGGTGTATAAATATACATAGTTATATCATATTTTTCATTAATATTTCACATTAAGGACATTGGGTAGGATGGGAACAGAATGTTTCTCTTGTTTCCTTTATCCACCATAAAAAACAAACAAACAGAATTTAGCTTACAAAATGTCAATGATAGCAAATATTTTTTAGTCATTTTTAATTTCCAACATACACGAAGTATAGATAAAGTTATGTGATGGGTCAAAAAATAGATGTAAAATTTATTGCAGATATATCAGTTTTGAAGTTCCCTGACTACCAAAGTTCTTTTTGAAATCATAATGTCTGTTGTATGAGCGTCCTCTACAACCCAAATGCATGAACCAATTTTAATCAAATTTTGTTTGTGGGTATAAATTTATTTGTCTAACTCAGGACTTTTTTATTACCTAAATATTTAAGGCTAGTGCCATAAAAAAAAACACAAAATAATGATTTTCTCAAAATCGGCTTTATCAATTTTGATCAAATTTTCCTACAGTGTAGTCTCTAAGGACGTACCCCTCAGGGGCTCACTTCAGTGAGTATGGGCTTGGGAATCTCAAGGGATCCAGCCGGATCTACATAATTTTTCATATAGTCTGAGGTTAGATAACTTTCTTTCATCTTTCCTATCATGTGTCTCTTGATGAACCTAATTTGTGTTCTTTTCCAAGACCAACCCTATTGGGGTACACAAGGGCTATGAGTCTTTATTGTATTTTCTACCTTTTTTAAAAAAGATTACGATGACAAGGTTTTTTCAAATTTTAGTTAAATGTAAAGACTAATAACCCAAAGCCATGTATAAAACTTTAAGTAAATAAATATTACGATGCAGGAATAATTGGCAAAGAACGTAATGAACCTTTACCGCCATCATTCAAAGCTTGATTTTAGTCAAATACGGTTTACATTGAGAACCAGTTTATGTTACAAGCAAAACAGGCTTAGGCCATTTTATATAATACAACGGTAAAATACACACGGTTCATGGAATTTCTGGATTTATGACAAAATTATGAAACTCGATTTTTCTACCTTCATTCCAAATTGGAATCGTATGTAGGTCACGGTATGTAGGTAAATTCAAGACAAAGGTTGTCTGTAAGGCTGGACTGTACCTTGACTTGTGAGAACCTGAAAGTTAAGTTAGAATAAAACATACCGATTTCTTGGGTGAACCATAAATCCAGAAATATTTAAAAATTGATTTTGTTTAAGGGAATGCATTACACTAAAGGCGTATGTGTTGGCAGCAAATATAAAAAATAAAAATTTTATGTAGTAATTAAAAAGTTATTAAAGTTCAAAGTTTGAGAAAAAGTTCAAATTTCCTCAAATTTGAAAATGAAAAAGGTTTATCAAGGTGTACAAGAGTAGGCCTAAAAAAAAGGTACAATTTCAAAATAGCCTAATTTGAAAATTAGAAAAGTTAGCAAAATTATAAAAGTTTAAGCATTTCTTAAGCAATGGAAAAATTAACGTTTTTAACATGTAATTAAAAATTTGATACGATTTATTTAGGTAGAATAAAATTGTATATAAAACTTAATATGTAAAATAAATTTAGGGAAATTAATAAGCCCAAATCAAAAAAGAAAAACCGTTAAGCTCCCAAACGCTCAAGAAGAAGAATAACAAAACCAAACCAAGTGAAATTGTGGCTAGTGTAAATAATAGACATGAACCAAAGACTGGGAAAAGGAAAAGCAGAAAAAGTGAAAAGCATGAGACTTTTCCGCGAGATGTCGCGAAGAAAACACGAGTGAAAAGTGTCAGAGAACCACACATCGTAGAAGTGTAAATCAAGTTCGTAAGGAAAGAAGAGGGAGCAGCAGAATTCAGAAAAGTAACTTGAGGAAAAAAAAGCAACCCGGGAAAAGTTATAGCAGTTTTAAGGAAAACAAAAGATAAATGAGCTGGCGACAGATAAAAAGGGGCGTAACACAGCGGCCAATGAGATGCCTGGAAGCACGTCTACCAACGACGAAACAAATTCAATTCATAGAATAAAGCGAGGTTAATTAGAAGAAAAAGGTGAAAAAGAATTGGAAGCTAACAGGAAAACATACTGAAATTAAAGGAACAGATGCATACTAAAATATCCTGGAACAAAAGGATTTTCTAACCTAAATTAAAAGCAGTGTTAGTAAAAGTTGACAATGCAAACAGTGCCTAACCAGAGTATAAATAAGCTGCACCAGGGAGAATTTGATTTTTTTAATGATAAGAGCCACGTCACTGAGACGCTTCTTTTTTTTTTATAGGATACAAACGTCTTGCCAAATGACTTAGTATTTTCGTCGTAACCTTTTAAATATTTTTCAAGCCCACTTCTGGAAGAATTGACAGGAATAGCAGTACAATACAGAAGTTACTAAATGAAGTAGTCATTTAAACTTCATTACTGGATCTCCAAGATACTACATAGCGATCTTCAGGACATGACTTACAGACTTTGAGGGAAAAACTGAACCCGGGACTTCAGACGTCTGCAACATTCACCAAACATCTTTAAGAAGACATCTAGTACCAGTCATCCCGAAAACGACATACTTATCAACATGACAACATCTTCATAAACAAGACTCCAGGAACAGCACACAGCTCACCTGTAAGATGAAGTCCGAAAGAAAGAGTTGAAAGGTCAGTATGGAGCCTAAATATGTGGCCCAGCCAAGGAGCCCACCAAACCAAAACTATAATAAGCATAAATTAGGATGTAATGAAAAGGGATTTTAAATAATAAAATATGAATTGGCACTTGCGATTTTGTTGAGCAGTGCAATATGACGTAGAAGGGGGGGAGAGACGAGGAGTGGAGGGCTTGAACCAGCGAGCCAAGCGGGAGTCTGTTCCGAGAGCCGCGAGAAGGAAGACCGCAACGGGACGAGGTCAGTCCATTTTCGGCCACATGCTAGCTAAATTAAACGGTATGCTTTTCGGCCACTATTAAGGCTTTATCTTGCCGTTATGTCTTTTTTATAAATTAAAAATAATTCTGTAATCTTTTAATTTGGCAGTAAATAAAATATAACATTTAATTTCACTTGCGTTGCGTGCGTTCATTAGCGTCCTAACCCGACTCCTTGGCCCATCCTGACAAGATTCGGCTAAAGTGTACGCGGTCTCCAGCCAGCCGGAGCTTCCAGCTGGTCAAAAGAAGTGGAGACCGTCACAATAAGTTAGATCCTATTAGAAATTTGCCTGAAATAAATTCATTAAATTTATTAAGCATACTGGGTTATTTAGGATGTCTAGTTAAAAATAAATTATAATAAAAATAAAGTAGAATCATAAATAAATTTAAATTCAAATTGAATTCAAATTAAATGGATTAAAGGTAAATTTGTGAGAAAAAGGCTAATAAAAAATTCATTAGTAAATTCAAATTAAATAAATGAATTGTTCTGTCTTATAATGTTAAGAAATATTAAAAATAAATTTGTTTGTTCATTTTGTATATGTTGAAAAGGTTTAAACAAGAGAATATTTTTTTAAATGTTTTTGAAAGGAATCAATAAAGTTTTAACTTTAATTTTTCAGTATAAAAATCTTTTATTGTGATTAAGTTACCTATTATTAGAATATCAAGTTATTTCATGTGTTATAGATTAAATATTACAACAGTGATAAATTATATAATTATCAAAAGCACAAATAAGAAATTTACAAGGTTATATTCAGTGTACTTGCTACCCAGAGATCGATGATTTGTAAGATTAATTTCTTGTGTTCAGACTGAGCTAATTTATTATTAAAAATACTGGAAGGTTATCGAAAAAAGTTTAATTTTTTTTTATTTTATAAAATTAATTATTCAACATGTTGTATCACCAAGGCCTACAGAGAGATAGCCTAATACTTCCAGTAGGTGGTATCAACTTATTCTTCAGCTATCAAGGTGAATTTGTGTTCCCAAAATAAATTTTTTTAAACTTGATCGGTGTTAATATATATGTAAAAATGGATTTATATGTGTGTGTGTATGTTTAAGTATGTTTCAGCATAACTCTTAAATGCCCTAGGCAATTTCAACCAAACTTAGTACACATATGACTTACAATCTGGAACAAAATACTGGGGGTAATTTACTCCTAGCACCACTAGGGGGGGGGGAAGGGGTGACGGTAAATGATTTAAAATTACCAATATTAGTGTCTAATCCATAGTTTTTGAGGTTGCTGAGATGAATAGTGACTTTATTGATCCCATTAAAGTTAAGTACTCATTAGCATTGAGTTAAGAGGTGAAAAATAAAATGTCTAAAATGATCTAAATTAGTGTCAAATTCATGCTTTTTGGTGTTGTTAAGCTGATTGGTGAAAGTCCAAATGAAATGATGTTAAGGCTTAAGTTTACACAAATAGAACTTTCTGGAAATTTGTAGAAATTAATAGAATTCAGTAATTTTTTTTAGAAGATTGTAGAAGTGAATAGAATTCTAATTATTATTTAATAGTTAATTGGATCAAATTGATCATCTTCAAGATTGATTGATTACCTTCTAATTGATTGTCCTTAAATGGTTTCTCTTAGTTTCAAAATCCTGCTATTTCATAAATAACCTATTTCTATTTCTGATTATACACTTTATTTTTTTCTTCTGATAATCATCATAGTGAAGTATGGGTACCCAGCTAGTCTAAATATATAAATACTTTTCAAATATGGTGTATATGGTTCAATTTAACTTTTGACTGGCAACTATCATATTGCAACAAAGCATATAAATGCATTGTTCACAAAATTGAATTATGCAATTTACATATTTAAAATATTATAAAATTATTGTTTTTACCAGTATTTAGAATGGCATACTACTGTATTGGTTTATTTTACTGTTATGTTCAATATGGCTTTGCTATTAGGGTAAGTACTTCAAAGAGAGTAATGTTAAACATTTTCAAAATTCAAAAATATGCAGTTTAGTTTGGTAACAACTCTAGAGAAATCTTGTTGCCCTCTTTTCAAAAAACTTAGTATTTTAACTTTCCCTACAATTTATTTTTTGAGAGTCATGTATTCTAAGTTTTCTACAAAAGTAAATCATAGTAAATACATAGATATGACAAGAAAAATTCATAATCTAATCATACCAAAAAATGTAATTGTTAAATAACCACACATCCTCCACAAGTGTCTTTTCACTTAAATCATAATTATAATATAGGTAAAGACTATTAAGATATTTAA
Organism: Aphrophora alni; assembly: GCA_963513935.1. Lineage (NCBI taxonomy): Eukaryota > Metazoa > Arthropoda > Insecta > Hemiptera > Aphrophoridae > Aphrophora > Aphrophora alni. The sequence continues at coordinate 138,721,118 of OY740765.1, read as the reverse complement.
AGAAAAATATGTTTTATTTCATAGATGAAGCTATGGATAAGGAAAGTGTACAATATGATGTTTTGTTGTTCCTACGTACATTTCTTTTTATTGGTGTGCTAATTGTATTTAGATTTAAAATAACAATAACAAGGATAATTTATCTCCTGGAAGCCAAATAAATAAACAAAAGCCCATGGTAGCTAATATGCAGTAGGCATATATATTGCTGCCATTCAAAAAAAAAATCTGATTCAATATGTAATGAATCTATATAGTAAATAAGAGAATATTTAGTAGATATGAAAGACTAGGGGGGGAAACATAATAAAAAAAGGCTACCCAATAATTAATGTAATAACAGGTGCAAAAACATTACATAATTTTTTATTAAAATGGGTCCATATATTTGGGCTGTATAGTTCATATATCCCCAAAAATTGATTTTTCGACACATCGCATAAAATATTGTGATGATATAAAAATGTAAATCAATTAATACCATAATCTTTTTATTTTAATACCAGTATTTTTTAATAATTTTATATTCAACTTGTTATACAAAAGATTGAATATAATTAACTGAAAATAACATGGAGCTTTTAAAAGCTAATAAATCTAAAGTAATCTGTATCTATATTTGTATTAAATACTCTGTATAAATCAGTATAATAAATGTTTTTCCTTGTTGTTTAAAAATGAAGAACCTCTCGGTTATCACCACCTTATTAAAAAAAGTATATAAATTAATGACTTCTAGTCTTCAAATATTATAGTAGCACAAGAGTCGGAAAGGAACATGAACTGATCAGGAGAGAGTTGATAAGAAAGATGAAAAAGAGGGATCTAACCCAAGACTATATAAAAAAGTATAGATCCAGTTATGGACCACATACTCATTATAAGGGTTGGTATTCAATTTTTAATTGAGCATTAATATTTGATTTATAACAACTAATATCTCATAAAAAATTATATCCTTACCTTATATCCAGTAGTACACCAATCAACACATTTAATGCATTTTGCTGACTGCACCTTTGCTATAGAAGAATTTACATCCGTAGGAGAAACATCGCCCCTAAAATGGAAGCAGCATGCGATGTACTTCCCTTTCTTCAGGTTGCACCTGACAAGTTGGTTTGACGGATCAAAGCAAGAATCTGTTAAATCACTTACTGAAATATTTTTGTTAAATGATTTCGTACTTGATAATAATGGTGCATATGATATTATAGGAAAATGCATTGTTGGAAAGGTGACTAAATTTTGTTGAAACTCATTCATGTCTACGTTAAGAGATCCATTGAATCTTAAAGATGCTGTTACTGCTGAAGCAACCTGAAATATAATAAAGAAATATTTACTTTTTCAACAAAATTCTAACGAACTTTTGTGATAACTTTGATCAATACTAACTCAAAGTAAACAGTGTAAAAACAATATAGAAAACAAAATATAAACTAATTAAAACTGTGAATAAAATGCTGTTTTGATAGTTGTTTTTTAATTACATCAGTCATTTTGTTTTTTTCCCAATTATTCTTGAATCCATAATTATTTTCCCCATTGAATGAAATCGGCAGAGCCAATTTTAAGACATCAGGTATTTTATAATATCTCCTATGATCGATTTTTGTTTTATTACTGATAACTCATAAAACCGGTATTTTTGGAGTGATGGGAATCAGTGCGTTATATTTTGGTCCTTTGTGCAAGTAACGATTTTGAGAAAATTGTAATTTTGTGTTTTTATTATGGCAGCTACCTCCAAATTAAAATAAACTTCCGGAGATGTAGCCAAAATATGTTGAAAAATCTATTAATTTTTGGATTCATCAGGCCTCAAAATTGATATATCTGTAAAAATCATGATATTGATTTTTTTCACCCATCACATACTGGTAAATTTCCTCATGCTACATACAAATGAGAATATAAAAACTGTAATAAATTAACTATGGTATTGTGGTATTTAACCAGCACCATCATTCAAAGATTAGTAATTATGTACAAGGTTTAATGAAACTTGTATCCATGAAATAGTCATTTATAGGATTTGTGTTGATATCTCTGCTCTAACAAGACTTGTTTCTGTATATAAGAAGCCAGAATTCATAATTACATTGATATCAAATTTTCTTGGTATATCAACTAAACAAATATTTAATATCTGAAAAAAATACGATATTTAAAAATATATATATTTATAATTAAATCAATATATTACCTGCCCAATGACATTATTCAGTTTGATATATCGGGGATGTTCAATGTCAAGTTTCTTTGTACATATGTCATATAATGCTTCGTTATCCATTATAAAAGCACAGTCAGAATTGTGCATGCCATTATGAGTTGACAATATGGTGTTATATGGTTCTACAATTGCACTGGGTACCTTATTTTGGAAAACATTATCGAATTATTATAATGATTAAACAAATTTAATTATCATTTAAATTTTATTGTGTAGCCTATTACTTGTGCATATTTTAACACAATTATCTTTTTAATTCTTTGTTTTTACACACTGATGTTTTAATCTCTAATAACTTGTCCTTAGTAACTATTTTAGTTTGTTTTAAAGTATTTCTTCTTAAGAGGGTCACTTTCCTCAAATATGGAAAAATATTTGAATTTCAGTTTTTTATTCTAAATTATAGTCAGAAATCTCTTATTGAAAATGATGTATGGTTTCTGTGTTTATGGTAATCAAAAGTGTAAAAAACAAAATTCTAGAACTAGTTTTAAGTCTTAGGAAGAAACCAAGCATAAGGTGCACTGCGATTCATGCTTATTGCCTAGCTTTCTACATACAGTAATTACACACTACATACAATAACAACTAGTTCATTTAATAATTTTAAATACATGGGGCACATTCAGAATAAAATGGGCTTCAGATTGAAAGTTTTCAAAACAAAAATGCTACCAGATGGAAGTAAATTTGAAGGGAAAACAAAATAACGAACGTCACAATCCAGCAGATATAATAATACTACAAAATTGCTATATTGAGAAACTTGTCTTCTACCAAGTTTTAGCTGGTACAGTAGACTCTCATAAATCCGGACTATTGTGGCGGACGGCTGGTCCGGATTCCAAAAAATCCGAATTTCCCGGAGTCGGAGATAAGTCGGCAGCAGCCGGGCCGATACGAGCAGTGATAAGTACACATGCAATCTCTATCGGCCCATGCCGATACCCAATGACAATTGTTACATTCTGACACATTAACTAATGGTACTGTTACTGTAATGTACATAATACAGTACTGGACTGCAATGTAAAACATTAGTGATTTTAATTCTATCAAAGATATGCAAGCTGCAGTCTAGATGGAGTATTATCATTTAGCATCATCCAATGTGGGCACAGCATGCCCTATGCCCAAAGACAAGGACACATGGTGTCAGTTGTATATTGCAACATGAAAGCCGAAAAGTGTCAAGATCAGCTTCAAAAGAAAATAGAGCTTCCAAACATAAATTATAGGGAAAAACTTAAGATGAATATGAGGAAAGGAAGGAGATAATCCCTCATATGCTCCAGCATGTATTGAAAGGGGAAAATGGATTTATCGAATAGTTTTATTCCACTTATTTACTTATTTTTTAGTTTTTTGCTGTTTTCCAAAGTTGTCAGGAATGGAAAAAGATATCTCAATAAATGATTTTTTTTAATTGTTCAGGAAAACATTTGCTATAGACAGAAATATAAACCACTTTATAACCTCAACAATTTGTTTTGTAAAAATATATTTCCAAGTTTAAACTGTATAATAAAAAAAACTGTATTCATCTTTAACTGTTTCTGATAAAAGGAACATAATATGTTATATTATAAAGATAGGAGAAGAGCGGCCCCCTAAAACACAGAGATCAGCTAAAACGATTTCTGTGTGTCAATATTGTAAGCCTAGCAGTGCAGATATTACAAGAAAACCCCAAAGTTTTTCTAGTGATATGATTAATAAATTTGGAGTTTTTAATCTTGTATTGTTTTTTATTGTACCAATTGTATCACAAGAGGTCGGTATTTTTTAATTAATATGGCATAAATATGGAACATTCTAAAAACTTTGACACGTTACACTTATGTTACATAGATATGTAAAAAAAAGAATCCTTGAGTTTAATTTTTTTATGCTCTATCAATTTAAATATCGGAATAACAAAATAATTGTACGTTTTCATCAAAACTATTTTATTTTCATAACCATTACAAATTTTTAATTTGCTGATAACATGAATATGTGTATAATTTAATAAAGAAAAGTAAAAAAAGAGTGTACCTCTTCATGGTACAACCCACGCAGAACATTTCACGATAGTTTTCACACTTTAGGAATATATTTCATTAGTCAAAATAATTACTGCCAATGCTGTAGAGAACACGTGACATTGAAACTGCTTTGGCCTACAGCTTTTACAGTTGTGATGGTGTTGTTAGGAATAAGGATAGTTTTAGTTATTAATATAGTCTAAGTTCTTTTTAGGAACACTGTATGGCAACAATTATTGTGACAGACCTGGAAAAATGATGAAATTGCTTACCTTGCAAGCAAGGCAGATGTCATTGATGCTACAAAGACATATAAACCCTTGGGTGGGAGAAAACTTGGTCAGTGGGCCAATATTAATTGAGGGAAGTGCTGCAGGAATTTTTGAAGATAGCCAGACGGACTTGGCGAGTAAGAGAATCCTGGGAGCATAATTCTGGAAGATAGCCAGACGGACTGGGCGAGTAAGAGAATCCGGGGAGTATTGAGACTTCTGATGAGCATCCATGAATGGCAAGCAGGGTGAGCAAACTTCGTGTCTAAACCTTGTAATTATTTCAGACACAAGTAATAATAAAATATAACGTAGAATCAGATCTGTGAATCACAATAATTAGAGTCATTCTGCATTAATAGTAGTAATAAAGATATTGTATTATTATAATAAGATAGGAGATAGTCATTGTTAATAAAAATTAATTAGTATACTGAACCACTGATTCTATGATTTTGATAAAAAATTAAGAACCCAAGCAGCTTTGAGGGGCCGTTCCTAACAGTGTAATACCTAATTTTTGAATTTTGCTATGGTGCCAAAATATCAGCTAATGGAAAAAGATATTTATTATTGGTTGAAAGAAAGACGATGCAAGTCAAGTTGATGTCTGTAAATAACATTTGAAATAAGGGGAAGAGAAATTAAAATAGATTTCCAAAAAATATGTATTTAAAATAAATAATGTTTAGTTTTTAGATAGAATGAGTATTGGAGTGAAATTTTGTGTATGTAAAAGCGAGAGTGTGTGTTACCAGGCAAGAATGATTTGGACACCCCGTGTAACTTGAAAGGTGAACCCTGTACTAGGATGGTAAGCGTGCAAGCTCAAGGTTAATATTTAGTCGGAAGAGGGAGTCCAAAGTGAACGGACGTAGTGTTGTGAGTGGCGAAAGAAACATTTGGAGGACAATGAAATTTGTTTTTGAGTGATTTTTTGAACTTATGAACTATGTAATTTAATGTTTAAGAGTCTGGAGATGGCGTTTGAGGTGATCAGACTTATTTTTGAGCCTTAGACAACGTTCAAAGTAATCGGACATAATTTTTAGTAGTAATCGGAACAATGTGCCGCTTTCAAAAAATTGAAGACGAGTACGGTAATATTAACAAAGACCGTTGTTGGAAGTGTTGTTGACAGGTGATTTCGAGGACAGACAAGTTTTCATTTTGAACATTATGCAAACAGTGACGAAGTTATCATCAGGAAACTAACACATCAGCGAACTGCAATGAACAATCTTTCCTTCAATATAAAATTGGTAACTGGTGTTAAAATACACCTAAAATTAAATATTGTAAAACCATTTTAGATTAATTATTGTTTGATGTTTTAGTTATAAGTTTAATGATTTTGATATTTTCTTTTTATACTTACTTTGCCGTTAAAGAATTTAACGATTCCTACTAAAAAGAATAATTTTGTTGAGATAAAACAATTTTAAAATACTTAAAACAAATAAGCTCAATTAACTGATTTAATGAATAATTTTCTAGAAGTTGCAACTCAACATTTAAAATAAAGATTAAATATTTTGACATTCTTAAAATTTATGTACTTGTTCAATAATGTGTTTAATAAATAATGTTCAGTTTCAGGAAAACAAATAAGGACTTCTTATTTACTGTTAAACCACTGTAAAGTACAATTAAAAAAGAATCACGACCCAGAGAATTGTAATAACAAGTAATAATTGAATTTTTTTTTTTAATTTTTCAAAATTGGTGAGTTAAGAAGGGGGCCGGAGTCAACAAAAATATCACTATTTCACAGCGCCTTTACATGCAAGAATACAGTAGCGCCACTATTGCCGCGGCCACTAGTACTACTAGAAACCCTCTAACTAATAGGAGAACATCATCCACTATCGGCAGTAGTGATGGCTAAATTATTGAAAACATCAATGTTTCGATATATATAATCATGAAACGATAAAACGATTACAGAACAAAAGCCTTATTTACAACAAATAGTGTGAAAAAGATGTTTTTTCGCCATCCCTAATCGGCAGTCGGTAATCAATAGTGTAGTACGGTACAATCATTCTTATATTTTACTGTGTCCTGCTGTCCCGTACTCGCGTGCCGTACATTAACCCATGTGGCGTATAGGGGTCTCCAAAAAATTCTCAAATCACTATTTTTAAGAATCGATTAAGTCATATTGATTGGTATTCATAGATTGAAATAGAAATTATTGTTAGAATATTAGATTATAAATAGAAACATATTCTGTAAAAATATGTAACAATAATATAAATTTTTAATTGCGTTCCTATTAGAGTAGAAATAGCCGCCTTTTAAAATTTGGGAAAACTGTAGTAAATTTTAACAACTCACTGTTAAAATTCAATTAATTACCGTTGTAACTCTTACAAGACCAGAGATTCCTGAAATCATATTAGTCCGTATGAGAAAAATGGGGAAATTTGTAGGCATTCAACGAATAACATTTAATAAGATTTGAAGTAGTTATTTATTTCAATCATTTATATCATTGCAAATTTTTCCACGCTTGTTTGAAATTTATTTTAATTATACATTAGGCAAATAATATATATTATTTTGAGGGTTAGATTTTTAAGATAGTTTATCATTAAATATCATCAAACAGCCTACGACACCTGACATTAAGTTAATTGAATTAATTGAGAACCAATAACCGCCTGTCTTCTGTTTGTATAACGGGATTAGGAGTATGACTCACTCACTGGGCCGCCTCACCACGCACCGGCCGTGTCCCTAATTCTGAGCAGACACAATAGACCCAAGAGGTCGACCATTAGCACGGTCCAATGGTTTCCACATTTTTTGTGTTTTGGCATCCTATCTACTCCATACTCAAGTCTGGCTGTATACCTACCTAGCACATCGACTACAACGGGGGCTCTTCATGACAAACTTTCCCCTATTTATTTGCAATATAAGTCTTTATTCCTTGACATTATTTAAAAACATTTTACATAAAATAGATCAAAATATAAAAGGTAAAAAAAATAAAAAAAAAACAGATTTTTAAATATTTAAACAATTAAATGTTTTTGTTTTTTTTATTTACTAATGTAAAGATAAATGGCAAAAACCATAAGTAGGCCTACACATCGATTATAAAAGTACAAAAGTAAATAATACATGACAATAGTTATTTAACAAAAGTAAAACAATAGTATAAATATTAAAATGGTCATAATGGTAAACAATTTCAAAATAGGTATTAATACAAATGCAATATAATATTATAATTGAGTAAAAAAAAACCAACGGAGATAACAAAGAAAAACGTAAAGTTTACATCGGAAAAAACAACGCAGATTTAAACCTATGAACGGTTCAAAATTCAATAAAGGAATAACACTATTCAAACAAATACTAATAAAAATCCAGTGAAAATGCATAAAGTACTAATTACCATAAATAAAACCCTAAAAGTAAACTATTGATAACAATTTTGATAGGCATGGACGTACTGAAAAAAATAAACTATAATCAGAATCAAGATAACAGGGAACGTATACTAAAGTAAAACAAAATACAAATAATTACAAATTCGTTTTAAATGTTACTTTACAATAACATGTTATTGTAGTTTCCATGTTATTGATCTGATTACTATTACATTAAAGACGTTTGAGTATTACAATATAAAATACGTGATAAAGGACTCGTTTTAAATATTTTCTAGTTTTTAAACTCATAAAAACCGGTTAAAGTTGTCACAATTGTACCATGTTTGGACTCATTTTGCGAGAAATAATATTTAGAGTTCAGTACTTAGAGTAAAAATTAGGTAAAGTTAAAATCTAGAAAAACTTGATTTTGTAGCACAAGGGCTAGTTTGTGATTCATAGAAGTACCATTAGCAGCAGGTAGGCCGAGCCGTACGTGTGAGTGTGTCTGCGCGTTGGGGAGCAAGGGTCGCCCTAATGCTTCAGAGCGCACGGCTGTTTGGACAAACTATAGAGCAATCACCTTTAGTCTCACGAAGACTAAAAAATATACGCTTTTAGGTGGTTTCAATAATATCAAGTATAGTACTTTCAATTTTCAGACATACCTCTTAGTGTGTAATTGCTACAAATAATAATTATTAAATTTACGTTTTCATGTAATAGTTTTAGTTTATTTGAATTTTTATAGCCAATCACTCTACGAATTCAATTATCTTATTCTTGAATGATATACTAGCTGTTACCCGTGACTTCTATTCAAGGGTCGTATTGAGTAACTAAAGCACAAACTTTTGATACAAAAAATAATGATACCGGTAATTGTATGACGTTTGCAATCTTCCTTGCCGGTGAGCGACGCTAGTGAAACCTGGCGTGGCATAGATGAACAACCACGACCGCCGATCCACATACTCTGTAAACTCTAAATGCAGAGGTATTTTTAAACGACAAAATAAAATACTTCTAATGAATATATCTGAAATATTAGACAGCAATTTTAAGATCGAATTTTTACAACGGAATTAGTTTTGCTAGAAAAACATCGAATTCTTATGGAGAAATAGATGTTGCATTTCTTAAAATAAAAATAGAAAACAAAACATTTCGTAAACAAATTTATATAGGCTGATACGTATGCTAGTAACAAATTATTTGGCCCTTACGATTTTTTACTGAACGTGCTGGTTCTCGGTGAGGAAAACATAAACTATACCCGCCCCATGTTAAACTGGGGATCTGAGCCGTGAGCGGGTGGGTTGACTCCGGCCGCCTCTTAATTCCACTTGGCGCCCATAAAGCTGAGCAATTTATTTCAATTCTTATAATTTTTTTATTGGTTAGCAAAAGAAGTTTCCCCTCACATTTTTATATATTAAAATTGGCGATCCAACTTAGGGGCTATTTGTTTATATTTAATAATATAAGCAAATAAGTCGAAAAAGCAAGTGGTTTTTGGTAAATTAAGAAGTTCTTAAAAAAAGGTAAGACTAAGTAAGTAGAATAATAATAAGTAGAATACGGTAATAAGAATAATTCTCTCTGAAATTTTTAAAATAAGTAAATGATAAGTAAATAAATAATTTAAAAAAATAACTCTAAACTTAATTAAAAGTCTAAATAATATTCAAAATGGAAGGTACGATAAATAATAATCTAATAAGTGAAAAAGAGAGGGTAATGAAAGAGTTTAAATCAATGAAACAAGAAGCTGATAAATATTTTGGAAATGTAAGTAAATGTTTTAGAAAAGAAGATTTAAAAATAGATGAAACGGGTAATAGGACTGAACAATGGTGTGTAGAATTAAGAAGGGATGAATTGGATGAACGTTGGCATGTAGGTTTAGGACGGGATGAGATAGGTAGGGAAATAGAATCAAAAGAAATAACAAAGATGTTACATGCTGTATTAAAAGTAAGAAATGAAATTTATACAAAAATGGCAAGTAGATTAGCAATAATAGTAAATATTGATTTTCAATTAAAGTTATTTATCAAGAATAGTCAAACTGAAGTAACAAAGAATGTTTGTGTGAATGATTGTGTTATAAGAACTAATAATAATGTAAACAATGGGTTATGTAATAATAAGGAAAATGTAGAACTTAAAGGAAATGGTGGAGTTAACGACAGTTTAAGTGAAGATGAGAAGTAAGAACAAAAGTTATAATTTTTTTTTTAAATATAAAATTTTTTTTTTAAAGATGTGAGTAAAGAATTAAAACATTGGAATAAAGAATTAAGACAAGATAGATTAAATTAAATAAATAATGTAGGTGAGGTTAGTAATCTTGTAAACAAAAAACAAATAAATAAGAGTGATTGTATGAATGAGAATGAAGATAAAATAAATAAATCTGTAAACAAAGTGTCAGATAATGCAAACGTTTTATCAGCTCTAAATGTAAAGAGTCAGAGCCGTTTTAGAATAATAGGTGGGAACAAATTTTGATGAATAAGGTTAGAAATGAGTTTAAAATACAAGATCAAATAAACAAAAGTTTCTATGAAAAAGATAATTTTGAATATAATCGTGAAATGTTATCTGTACAGATGTTCTTTGAAATTGTAAAGACATTTAGTGAAGTTAAGGAGTTAGAATGGTTGGATTACAAAAGTAGGTCAGTAGTTAAAAGAATGTTTGTGAGAGGTTGAAATTACCAAAACAAACTGTTAATCAAAAACATGTTAGGACTTAGGGACAATTTCAAAAAGAAATTTAGTTTTAGGATGATGTCTAACTCAAAACAAAGTTATAAAAGAAAAGTTATGTTTGTAATGGTCGCTAGGTTAAAGTTAACCTAAGAAAGAAACACATGTATACAAAAATGCATGGACTAATCGGTAATCACAGGAATAAATAAATAATCTGTATCTAGGTCGTATTGAATAACAAATTTAGGAAAGAATTGTAATAATGTAAAAAGTTTTGAAATCAGACGGATGTGAGTAAAGAATTAATATTAGATAAAAGTTTTGCAGTTATTAGATTTAAGATAAATGGACTGTAGAATAAATATAATAACAATCTTAGATAGCTGAGTAATTTATTTCAATTCTTAATTTTTTATTGGCTAGCAAAAGTAAGTTCCATTTTTATTTTTTATATTACAATGGTCAAAGATTTCTTTCATAAAAAATTACCCTTGTATTAAAGAATAACCATGCTATAATAACAACGACTAAATATTATTATAAAATTAGGTAATACTGTAAAAGCATCATACCTTTGGAGAAGGCAGCACTAAAAATTCTAATCGACTTTTCTTTCCAAATTCATCACCAAGAAGTTCGAGCAAATGAGCTGTGAATCCAGAACCAGTACCTCCTCCTAATGAGTGAAATAGAAAGAAGCCCTGCAAGCCACCACATGAATCTGTTATCCTTCGTAATTTGTCCATGACATGGTTATACATGTCTTTCCCAATGGTATATCGACCTCTGGGATAGATGCAACCTGCATCCTGTTTGCCAGAAATAAGCTGCTCTGGTTTGTACAAATCTCGATAAGCTCCAGTTCGTACTTCATCTAGGGAGTGTAAATTTGATGATTATGATTTTTAAGGACAATATAAATATAAGTGATTTGAACATTTCTAGTTGTTATAGTACAATTCAGTTCAGACGCACATATAAATTTAAAGTTTTTGTAAAATTTATGCTAATGTATTTCAAATGGTATGACCACTTTTACCATTTGAATAGTTTAGTCAATCCAACATATTTTGAATAGTTGTGTCCAACTGTTGTTTTACAAATTAACGTTTATTTAAACACTAACTTTAAATAGTATTCTTAACTTATTCTGCCAATATGCCGATATAGTTTACATAAATATTTAAAAAAATTAGCTTTCTATTTTTAAAAACTTTAAATCAATGGAAAGTCAATTCCGTTTCATGTTCTAAACGCCAGTAATAATTTTCACCATAGTATATTTAATTGTCAAATATTTAGACTTGAGTGAATATAATTTTATTTAACTCTTAAAGATGGAGGAAAAATTTACTATTCAATTAAGTTTTTTGTTTGTAATTTTTTTAAATGTTAATTGGAAAAAAATGCTCATGAAAATGTGTCATTCCATCCCATTCAAGGTTTTTTAGTACCGTATTTAACTTGTTTCGTACCATTACTGCTGTAACTAAGAGAGATGTTAATGACTGTTGGTTTGTTGAGTGCCAGTATTAAATTTTACTTTTTTTTAATTTTAAGCTCTGTAAATGGTCTTAAGGTATTGTGATAACAGCATTCATTACTGTAATTACCATCCCCATATGTATTAGACGCTTAACACTGTATTTTTAAAAAGTAATTTTAGTATTATATTAGCTTTGATGTGTTCTAACCTGAGTGGAATATTCAGTAGTAATAGCCAAGGCACTCCCAACATTACAAAAAATATTGCCTTATGTCATTTCCGTTCTTGTCTATTCTGTCCCATCTATTGTAATATTTATTAGGGGATGGAATTGAAACAGGTGGGATGGATCTGTCAAATGTTGGTTTTTTATTTAACAGTATAAGTATAATAACAAACTTTTGCGTTATTAGAGCTTTTTTGTTAAAAAAAAAAAATTAAACAATATAATTCAAAAATTTGTCATTCTGATGATAACAAACGAGGAATGTCAAAGCAGTTCCTATTCAGTGTTTATTGTAATTATCAGTCAATATTCGAGGAACCTATTTGGCACTTTTTTTTGTTATAAAGGTGGATCAAGACAATTTCATGAAGTAAATATCTTGAAATTTCAGGATAGAAAACTGTCTAAAGTAAAACTGTCGTATATTCTCCCGAATTTTATGATTAAATTTTTGTTTTGTATTCTTCAGTGATGAGAGATAGCCGACCAGAACATTGATTATCGTGTACATATATGTTTGTGCTTCATTAAACTTAGTGCACCATTTCCTAACAGAAGCTTCATTTATCACACTCTTACCATAGACTTATTTAATTTATATATAATTTCAATAGACAGAACCGTTTTTGCATAAAAAATCCGAATGATATTAAGCACTTCACACTTAGCGGGATTTACTAATGCCACACATTTTAAAATTGTGTGAAAAATAAAACGTCTGACCAGCATTCAGTTTTGCAACAGACTAAGCTTGTAGTAGTTGTTGTGGAGTTCATTGTTACAGCGACAACGACTGGTGCGGCCCTAGATGACTGTCAATCTCTAATATTCTTTACTTTACGGAAGACCCTCGTATTAATACAATACATACCATATAGTACAAATAACACCTACCCGAAGGTATTAGGATAAAAATAAACCCTATACAGTACTTAGTATATACAAATTTTAGTTGCTGCTGTGAAACAAGTAAATTCATTCATATTTAATCTCTTAACAATATACACAATTATATAATTTCCTGGTTATAACCAGGACAGAACACTTATATCTAACTCCTTAGCATGCCACAGAATCTATTTAAACTTACCAATAATTGTTGGCTCCAAATCAACTAATATGGCTCTAGGTACATGCCTACCATGTTCAGTCTCGTTAAAGAAAGAATTGCAACCAGCACAACTGTTTGCATCCAACTCACTGACTGCAGCTAACTTGCCATCTTTCTCTATATTGTGTTCTATACAATATAACTCCCAGCAAGCATTGCCAACTTGAACACCTGCTTGACCAATGTGAATTGAAATGCATGCTCTCTGACAAGAACTTTGTTGCTTCAAAACCTGAAATTAATAGTTTTAATATATAGCTTTAAATATATTTGTATATGTGTAACAAACAGCACAATATTATTTATATTCTGATTTAAATTAGGTTCCATTATTATATAACTATATGATAAAATTATTAATTCTTCTGAACATCCTATATATTTTTCAAATGTTTTTATTTAAAAAAAAAATCTAATTTATAGACTTTACAAGTTAAAAGCATGTAGAAATTTATTCAGATAACCTACATAATTGGTTGAGGTATTTTTTAAAGCAAAATACATCAAGTTAATCATTAGTAGTCATTTCGTCATCTGTAAGTTAAAATACATGTATGTGTTAAACAGAAATATGCGTTGTGCGTTAAAATGATACCAAACCGATTCTGTAGTTAATATGAATAGATTTTTATATCCAGTTAAAGCTGTTGTAAAGTCTTTCTTAAAACATCTTTTACAGTATTCTGTATTTATTTTTGTTGCATTTATAAATGTATGGAAGAAGTATCTTATATTATATTGAGCAGTTTTAGTCATTGTCCAAGAGTTAATTTTAAACCTAGCCAAAAGAGTAAGGTCTTGGGGGAAAGTGTTTTTTCAAATTTTCCATTAAGAGAGTGTTAATACGTAATTTCAAACTGGTGTCAAATAAATCTCTATATAAAATTTACTCTACTTATCAGCACATATTATAGTGAGAAAAGTCGAGTTTTCATCATAAGCAATAAAAATAAAATGTTACTCTTATCGTCAGTTTTAACATACAATAATCAACATTGTTATTCGTATGTGAACACTAAAATTAGAATGGGAAAAAATGGTTTAAAGGTTTAAATGTTTTAGTATTTAAATCCTCCATCATTAAAGGCAGTTTATTTTTTAGTAGAACTGCTAAAATTAAAAATGCTCTTCTTAAAAATACACCACCTATGTGGAATTATTTTTTGTTTTATTTCTAATTAATTCTAAACTCTAAATCACAATGAGATTGCAAATATTTATTTCTATAAAACTTTAAATAGAAATTATGTAGAAACTATCTTATATAAAACTTAAAACAAAAATTTTTTTAAGAGACGAGTTAATTTTTAATTTTTTTTATTCATTGATAAAAGACTTTGTTAACCGCCACAGCTGTAGACTTTGAGGCTTACCAACCAAATGCACTTTTTCAGTATATTTGTTACTCTCCTAAGGTACTTGTGGTGTAGAATAAATGAGTAATCAAGTTGTAAGCTCATTCATGTTTGTTATGAAAATAATTACAGATGTCACTCGCTTAGACCTCCTCGAACTTTGTTTTCTCACAAATTGAAGACAGAAAAACAAAAAAGGAAGTAAGTGCCATTTTTAGGAGCACCACTCTATTACAGTGTCAATGTATGAGAATCTCTCACTGACTGGTTTCCCAGGTGTTCTGTTTTGTAGAAGAAGCCCCGACTCTTTCTTCTGAGAGTTACATAAGAAAATTGTATACACTGAGAAAATTTGAAATCTATGCCATATAAGGAAGAGAATCATTGTCACGATAGGTGACTGTTATTCCTGGTGTAATCAACTGATCAAGGGTACATGAGTGGAGATCAACTTTCTTCTAAATGATTGGCCAACATGAGTGTGTTCATATTTATTAAGTAATTACAAACTTATTAGGTAATGTAAAAAACTTGATTATTTTCTATATTTATCTTTTGGTATAAAAATAAATAATTTTACTGAACCATAAGCACAGTTATGTTATCTCAAAACCACAGACACATTTTTTGATGTCCCTGTATGTCATAGTAAGGCCTATAAAGCACTATACTACTAAGTAAGCAAAAGGTTCCTTTTAACATCAACATATACAGGTAAATTAAAAATTAGGATCATAATCTGTAAATTAGTTGCGTACTTACCCTTGGTGACATGCTACCAAAAGTGTTGCATCGTGATGCAACATCTCCATTTTTGTAATTTCTTCCTGTGGTTGACTGAAATTATGAAGATAACAAATATAAAAATAATAATACACTAAAACATTTTTCATCGTACATCTCATTCTTACAAAATAATACAATCAACTCCAATATTAATTAGAAATTCACTAATAAAGTACTCTTTTTTAAGCTTACGTAAACTATTAATTTAGTTTATGAAATGAATTAATTTTCATACCATTTTTGCAAAAAATATTAAAATTTTACGAATATTTTATTTTCACTAAAATTAGTTTTTTTAGATTTTCTGTATGTACAGCATATAGGTTGTTTCTCGAACATTGGACTACAATAATGAATTTTTGGCCTGTTAAATATTTCAGCAGTTTTTAGCACAACTAGGAACATAACATGAATATAGGGGATAGTAGAAGTGAAACACAAACCAGCGGTGGAAACAATATTATTTTTAGCCTATCTACTTACAATGTTTAATATTTTTAAAGACAAAGCTCATAACATTAATATATGAAAGATAAAATTTTAACTTTGATTGTCCTCATAAGATTTGGTAGGGTTCATCTTATATATGCAATTAAACTGAAAATCACTGTTTAATTTAAGCCAACACTTCAAAGAATAAAAGTATACAAACTTTTGTCAGATTACTCATGCATCGCAATAATTGTTATTTTCTTGAAATTTGGTAAATTGGTTTGGTTAATAATTTTTATGTTAAACCAAAATTGTATTGAAATTGGGAGAATCAATTTTAAAAATTTGGTTTTTAATAGCTCTAAGACTTGTTTTTTTTTAAAATTTTTTATTGATTTTTTAAAAAATTGAAAACTTCAAAATTTGAATTGGGATAATGTGGTTAATGCATTTCTTTAAAACCTATATTTAAACAATATTTTATTGTTAGTGCATATTTTAATAAAATCATAATTTCGTGTATTTGCATTAAGGCAAGTAACTCCAAGTTTTATGATAGAGCATTCATTTCATGATAAATCACAAGTGCAAAAAGTTAATCAAATCATATAATAAATGGTACTGCCATTGAACCAAATATAATTGAAAGGTATTTTCTGTTAATAAAGTTATAAGTGATGTATTTATTTATCAAAACCAAAAATATTCATGGAATCTCCAAGTCCCTCAAAATCTGTTTTCAAAATAAGATCCAGTTGCACTATTACCATTACAAGAGCTCAAACATGTGCAGAGGCTTATTTTATTGAAAATTTTTGGTGAATGTCTCCATTTGAACCTTGTTCAAATACTTTATACTGTATTTGCCAGCAGTAAACTAAATATGTATATTCATTTTAGATACAAAGTTTATGAACTGATAGAAAGGTGTTATTTTAAATATTCTGAAATATAGATTAGACCTATCTACTAAATCTCTGATACAAGTGTTGAAAAAGTAAATTTTAAAATATGTTAAGAGGGTTAAAAGAAGCCCATGATAAACTTATAATAATGATGGTACATTACACAATTTAAACTTTTAGGTGGTTCATCAAAATATTGTATTTTTAAAACTTATATTACATGTTTTTTCTGAAAGAGATTGTTGTGTTCTTTGAATGAAGGTATTACATAACAGAATTAATTTTTAATAACATTTAAAACACACAAATATTTACACTTTAGAAAGATTTAAAGAAAGCAATTTTCATAATGGATTCCCTAATAAGATTAATTATTTTGTTTAAAAACATTATGCCTATTTCTTAATTATTTTCATATTTATTTCTGCCTTGTTAGTAGGTTATATTTGTTCTTCAATCTGTTTCACTAATAAGTATATTGACCAATTCTGATCAAGAACTTTATTATTAAGATCAAACATACTTTGATGTACACCCAAATCATTTCATCCGCAAATGCCATATTTAATCTGTTAGGTTATATTCTACAATGTTGGTAGGTTGGGCTTTTACATTTCCGCTTTTACATTAAAGTTAATTATGTAAAAGGAATTTCCCCCACCCCCTTTGTTAAAGGTGAAAAAAGTTTCGGTCATCATCACCTTATAAAAAGAATAAAGGGGCATAAAATAAAGGCCCCCTAGCAGAATTACAATAGTTTTAATATTATATAATTCTCACAACAGATTATGTTATGTTTATGTGAGGTTTATTTTAACTAAATTTAAAATCCAGGTATTTACCTTCTGTTTTAGCTTTATTGTTTTATTACTTAGTGCCAGTTCAATTCCGAAAAAGGAAAACAAATCATATATGTTATCTTATGTCTTTGGAAAATAGGGTTATTTGTTAGAAAAGAATCCAGGTCCAGACCTGAGAAATCTTCCTAATTTTTCACTGCCCTGGCTTAACTTTAGGCCTGAGTTCATTTCTTATAATAGTATTATTTTTAGTTTCCAACATGGCCCTAGGCTACTAGGTTATGGTTTATATAAAATCCCATCAATAATATGAACAACCATCATTATCAAATAACTTTAAATCCAGGATAAATTCATGGTTGTAGCAATAACATTTATAGATGAAATTGTGCACAAAAATACTAAATTTCCTTAACCTAAAATAGAAAAGATATTATTTATCATAAACTTCTTTAACATAAGTACAACTATAAAATTCACATGTCACATACTTGCAAAAATTAATCCAAATCGGACTTGTGGTTTATGCTCTACATGGTGAATAATTAGAAAAGGAATAGAAAAACTTGATATTTGAGGGGTGGCTTTTTTGAGTTGACAATAAATTTCCGCAAATATGTATTTTTCCTTCTTTGAGTAAAATTTAGGGGCTGAGAGTAGAAATAGGGGATTGCAAACCCTTGAGGTTGGTCATATTTAAAGTTCGTTTGATTATTACTTTAGTTCTAGGCACTTCCATTTTGTCTTCTTTCGTGTTGTGGACTTACCAATGAGTCAGGACTGTGAAGCTAGTTTCGATGTAAATAGTTTTAACAACTACCTAATATTAGTTCTTTGTAAAAGAGTTCTTATTGTTTGGCCTAACAGATTCAAGGAACTTATCTTTCATGGGAGAAATTGGCAATGTTTTCAGAAATATGTTAAAATGCTTTATTAGAAATATTTATGGTAATAAAATAAGGGCAAGGAACCTTTCAGAAGTTTATATAATAATTAATACAGTATTTATGTTTTATAAACATAACCAATGTTTTTAAATAAAACAGGAGTTTATAAGAGCTTCACTTGTAATCATAAATTTGGCAAAACCTAAAAAACAACCGCTAGTTGTGAAATAAATATATATTTATTTATCTAAGCTATTTAGGGAAATTGTCTATGTTTTTTATAATTCAAAGTGTACTCATTGGTGTGATTGTATATTTAGATGGAATGGTGAAAAAAAATTAATTGAAATCTTATTCTAAAATTAAATTTAAACACATTTCACATTTTACACAAATTAAAGCATATAAATATAAATTTGATAACTCACCATATTTTTACATATAATTTTTAACAAATTTTAAAAACAAGAAAATTTATGTTGCACAATAATTTTGAAGTAAATCTAAAAATAAAACAATTGAATTCTACCTACTTACTACAATGGTAACTACAACAATGCATGTTCCTTCTTGTATTTATTGAAAAGTCAGCTGTTATCATATCATGCAATTAACTTTCAGTATAACCGAATTTTAAATGTAAATATAAAATATTTTAATCTCTAAAATCTAATTTAATTAGATAAATGATAAATTTAAAATAGCCAATATATGAAAGATCTCACTAGTTTGTTAAAAGAAATTAATTGGCCTATTCAAACAGATGTTATACATAGTGGACAAAAGTTAACTAAAAAGGTCCAGTGAAAAGATAATATATGTCAAAATTATATCTTATATATGCCTAAAGACGCCTACAATTTGGAACTGGAATTGTAGCAGGGTATAAATCAGTATCTTATAAAGAACCTTCATTTCTCCCGTATAGTCATTTTTTGTACTATGACAGCAGCCACAAAATTTAAGATAGGAAGATGTAATTTATTAACATTTGATGGTTGTCAGTAACTGATGACGTCATGTATTCAAAATGTCTGGTTTGTTTATGTCCCATATTGACAACAAATTTGTTAAGATTGGCAATAATTTATGTTTGGAAATATCAACTTGTGTTTACAGTGAAATAAATAAATAATATATCTAATCACCACTTGTGCAGTGGTTATTGTGACATCTTTGTAATAAGTTCTGTTTAGGTTAAATGTGTTGTTGTTTACACTATATGGCCTAAATTTACATATGTAATTTGCAGGTTTGTTATGCTAGTCTATTAAATTTACTTTATTTAGTTTATATTCGTCTTAAAATACATTAAAGGCATCTGATTATTTACTTTAAGTCACAAAGTCAGTTTCTTTCATACTTAAAAATATTATTAGATTTAAATGTGTTTTTAACCTAGGCTTTATTGGTACTTCTAATAGAATAATAATTCGAATTTGCCTCTAACCACAATCACTGGAACTTAATAAAACACAATTATCTGATTAATTGTTCTTTATTAATTATATCCACTTATAATAAAAATAAAATTCTTAAAATAGAAAAGAAATTATTTATCATAAACTTCTTTAACATAAGTAGAACTATAAAATTCACATGTCACATATTTGCAAAAATTAATCCAAATCGGACTTATGGTTTATGCTCTACGTGGTGAATAATAGAAAAGGAATAGAAAAACTGGTACTTACGTATTAACGCCACCGCAGCAGAAGTTGCTAATGCGCATGCGCCAATATTTGCTTACTTTGCGATATAATTATATATCACGACAGGTTTGGCCAGGTAGCTATATATATATATATATATATATATATATATATATATATATATATATAAACATCTGGCCAAACCTTATATATATATATATATATATATATATATATATATATATATAGCCTATATATATATAATCACCTGGCCAAACCTTTCGTAAGTTTATGTAAGTTAATAATTTGAAATTAGATAATGGATAAACATGAGCTTTAAAAGTGAAGTGCTGCCAATCTACGCCTAAAATTTTTGCGACAAATCATAAAATGAAAGTATCTGAATCTCAAAGCTGAAAAAAATGGATTTCTGCTTCCCTTAAACCAGTTTGCTCTTTATTGGCGCATGCGCATTAGCGCAACTTCTGCTGCGGTGGCGTTAATACGTAAGTATCGAAAAACTTGATATTTGTGTCGTGGCTTTTTTGAGTTCGCAATAAATTTCCGCAAATATGTATTTTTCCTTCTTTGAGTAAAATTTAGGGAATGAGAGTAGAAATAGGGGATTGCAAACCCTTGAGGTTGGTCATATTTATATTATATCCACTAAGTGGATATAATTAATAAAGAACAATTATTCAGATAATTGTGTTTTTTTTAAGTTCCAGTGATTGTGGTTAGGGGCAAATTCGAATTATTGTGAATTTCACCACAGTGCTCAACAAGATTGTATCTTCTAATAGAGGTTAGGTTTGTTGGGCTACTCATAAAATAGTTTATTTACAATTGTGTTCCTTTATATGCCTTTGAGTTATAGCGCTACCCTAATTAGCAAACATCATAACTCCAAAACACTTAACTTTTCAGGATGTCAAATAATCATGTTTATAATTTTATCTACCGTACTCATAAAAATGCTTTAAAATAACACACATTTATTTTGTACATTGTTTTCTAACATTGTTAACCCTCAGTCACATGCATCTGTTTTAGTAACGCTTGTGCACGCATGCGGTACTCCATGCCGCATTTCAAAAGCTTAGACGTTTTACCTTTTTTTTGGATTTATATTGCTTTTTATCATTGTTGAAATGAATTTTTATTAATTTGGTAAAGGTTATGTAAATAATGCAATTGATATCTTATGTAACAAATATATTTAAGTAGAACAATAGAAAAATATTAAATATTCACAAAAACTAAATTTTATTTTATTTTATATCAAAGTTAAGATAAGTAGAAGTATAAAAGTTATATTTTATTAACCTAATTTATTGTTTTCTGCTTATTCATCATCCGTAGTTTCGTCATTGCAGCTGTTACAGCGTACCTCTGCAAGGCAATGTATTTTGCAAACAAAACGTTGACATTGAGAACAACGAACGGTCGTTTTGTTATTGCGGTGCTCTCCACACTCATGACATGGGCCACATCTGGGAAGATTGGTTTGGTTAGCTGCAGTTGGGTTTTGAGGTCCTTCCTTATATTTTGCCAGGAAAGCTTTTATATCTAAAGGCAAATTTTTAACTTTAGCTCTCTCCTTGAGGTGACTATCCAGAAGACTGAAAGCCAATTCTTCCAAAAAATCCATTCTTGATTTCTTTGCTTCTATATTGTTCAAATTGTTTGCCGTGTATAGCACATGAGCATTTACCCCAGTCATGTCCATAAATCTAAAAAAAATTGCTAGTGGCCATCTACGAGTTTTCCTCTTAGTTGAATAATTTGCGCACTTTTGATCTACAGTATCCACACCACTTTTAGTGGCATTATAATCCATGATTACAGTAGGTTTCCCTGTATTAGGGTCAATTTCTTTAGTGTCATGCATTGTGGAAAGCAGAATTACGCTTTTATTATTTTTTTTGGGACATAAGAAACAAGGGTGCTAACATATTGAAAACCGAATAGAGAAGATCTTACGGTTCGTGATTTATTAGGAATAAACTCCACTGGAATGTCAGGCTTTTTTTTTTCATAGTGCCTACAAATGTTATTCCACGTTCCAACAGGTACATCGCCAAATCATAGGTAGATTAATAGTTATCAGTTGTCAAATTTCGGTTGGTTTTCTCTATAGGTTTAATTAGACGTTTTACGACATCTGTTGCCTTGTTTGAGAGAAAAAAAGGTCCTTGGAGTTGGGTTCCACAGTAAATTTCAAAGTTCCAAACATAGAAGGTCTTAGCATCACACAAAGCATACATTTTCAGGCCGTACTTTGCGGGTTTATTCGGCATATACATTACAAAACTGCAACGGCCTCGAAAGGGGTGCAACATTTCATCAATTGTAACGAACTCGGATAAATTGTAGCTATCTTGATAATTTTTATTCAAAGTAGAATAAATTTCCCTGACAGCTGCTAATTTATCATTAGCAACTCGAGTATTGATATTGTCAAACTGCAGTGACTGTAGTAGAAATCTGAATCTATTGATACCGACTGCTGCTCTACAAACCATTAACCCTCTTTCGTTATATTTCCAAGCTCGTTTAGCATCAGCTTTACAACTTTTATTTATGGACAATATGTACAAAATGCCAAAAAGTCCCATAATCTCTGATCAACTGGTAAACTTGCTTTCTCTCTCCCGTGAGAAACATTGATCTAATTGTTTTTTTTTCTATATATACAGGGTGATTCAAAACTACACGGCAATCTCTCGGGAGCACATTCTATAGTCAAAAATAAAATAAAATTTTCATATAAACAAATGCCTGAAAACGCTTTGTTAGCGAGTTATACAGGGTGATAGATTTGGCCTAGAACTCAGTACCCCCGGTGAAATGAGGCCGTATAGAGATTTTCAAGGCGTTAATTAAGATACAAATATGATGGTTTCTTATGGTTTTTTATTTGAAAAATTGAATAAAATTTGTCCCAGAGCTGTATCTGCATTAGTTTTTGAGATATCTTATGTAAATCACAAGAATTGGGCTATAAAAACACACATTTTTGTGTTTAACGTAATATTACTTTGAAAAATGGTGAATTAAGGTGTATTTTTTCTTAATTACATCTATAGGAAATTTAATTCTGAAAAGATTCATGTAAATTACTTAAGAAAAAAACGAATAATAATATTGAAATTTAGCTTTATTTAAAAACAAAACAGACGTAGCCTACATAAAAAAATCATAACTGCACGAGATATTAACTAATTTAGGTTTGAAATAACAGCTGATCGTTCATTCAAAACCTTTTCATCATAATGAATAATTTTTTTCAAAGGTTGGTAATATCAGCTGATCAATAATTAATTTTTTGAAGTACAGTAATATTTGAATAACCTTTTTTGTGGTTTTTGTATTGTGCATGTGAAGATTGTACATATTTTAAAGATAATAAAACACAATTATTTATTTTGTAATTTCCACTTTTAATTAGTCTAGCCGACCAATGGTTTTGCCTGCTAAGGCATTGACGAGGCTGTATTACAGACAGGGATCTTTTGGAGCTTGGAAGATACACGGCTGTGTCACTAGCCGTGGTGGTAGATAGCCCAGGGAGCTTGATCTACTCCAGGAGAGATATTAGCCCAAGAAGTCTACTCTACTAGAAGTAAGCAAGCATTTTTATATATAAAGTCACCAGTTAAAAATTTGTAATCTCATTCATATAAAGAATAACAATAGTTGGAATACTTCTGGGTTTGAGTAATGAATATTGTTTTGTTATATTGTTTTAATTGAATTCTTATTTTTGTGTTGTATTAAAGTATCAGGGAAATAGGGAAATAGACATAAGTTTCATGTCAATGATAAAAGTTAATAAAATACTGAACCACTGATTTGATAATTAATTGAAACTAAGAACCCAGGCAAATTTTGAGGGCCGTTCATAACAGTACATTGAAATGAACGCACAGGAAATAGTCTAAAAACTGGTTTTTTGCAGACATTCCTATACAGACCTTCGGACTTTGGAAATCAATAACTCCATGGTTCCAAACAAAATAAAACTTTATTCAATTTTAAATGTCATTTGGGTTTAAAGTAAATATTTTTCTTTTTTGATACAACGCTTATTTCCTTATAATATCTGTGTGTATGTACTAATTCTGGTGAAATCTATTCAACAATAATTAATACCTTCAGTGTAATTGTACTTTTGGAAAACTTTAAAAATGAAGTTTGCAAGTTTTACAAGACCAACCGCTGTAATTTGTGGCAAAGTTACAAAAATAAATGAACATGTTAACACTATTTCAAGTCAATATTCAGCAGATAACTTACCAGAAAAAATTTCATCAAAATTAAAAAATTACTATTCTATTGTTGAAAGTAAATCAATTGAATTTGACAAATTGGTTGATAAGTTAGCCGATGAAGGATGTCCAACGGATTTCAATTTAGAAGAAGTATTACAATCGCAGAACTTTTTTCGGAATTAGTTTTTGAAATTAAAAATTCAATCAAAATTTTATTACTGCATTTAAACTCAACTGAAACTGATTTAAACACTTCAGCCGTTTCAAAAGAGTTGGAACACGCTAAACATTTGGTAAAATTACTAAAAATACATTTACCAACATTTAATGGAAATTTAAGTGAATGGACAAGCTTTTATCATTTATTTGACACCACGATTCATCAAAATCAAAGTCTTGCACCAATTGACAAATTCACATATTTGCGCTCATGTTTAAAAGATGAAGCTTTAAATTTTATAAAATCTCTTCCATTCATACCGCTTAACTATTGTTTCGCTTGGCAAAATCTTGGGCAAAGATATCAAAATCCCAGACGACTCATTAATTTGCATATTACCAAGATTATTGACCTACCTTCAATCAATATTCATTCCGTGAAAGGAATACGCAATTTTATTGACACTTTTAATGAAAACGCACAAGCTTTATTAGCACTTAAGCATGACATTTCACAAGAGCTTACTTTAAGCACGCTAATTCATCGAAAATTAGATTCAGAACTCAACAAACGTTTTGAAGATAAACGTGATCTCACGCA
Source organism: Aphrophora alni (assembly GCA_963513935.1). Classification (NCBI taxonomy): domain Eukaryota; kingdom Metazoa; phylum Arthropoda; class Insecta; order Hemiptera; family Aphrophoridae; genus Aphrophora; species Aphrophora alni. Next base: position 138,695,803 of record OY740765.1, on the reverse strand, counting down.
TATCGTTCCGAAAAATACAGGAATTAATAAAATTTCTTCAAGATGAATGCTTGAAACTTGAAGACTCACAATTACACACAAACGCACAATCAACATTCGGTTCAAAACAGACACTGTCGAAACAACCTTTAAAAAAACCAATTTTTTTTTTTAAATAAACGCAACCAAAGTTTTTCATGTAAACGCATCCGCAACTCTATTATGTGTTTTTTGTAATAAATCAACACACACTATTTACAGGTGTGAAGAATTTCAAAAGTTAACTCCATCTGAACGCTTACAATTTATTCAAACCAAACGTTATTGCACTAACTGTCTCAGTAATTTTCATACTGCCAGTTCTTGTAAATCACAAAAAACCAGTCAAAATTGTAATGCAAAACATCATACGTTATTACATTTGAACTCTGTACCGCGTTCCACAGCTGATCCGAACAAACGGTCCTGACTAGACAGGCACAATGCAACTTCCGGCCCATTCAAACAATTTAAAAACCGCATTCCGATCAACTATAGCAAAACAACACAGGATAATACAAGTTGTAATCAAAATATCTCCGTTCACAACTCTGTGAATAATACTTTGAATAATTCTGTTGTAATTTTAGGCACTTTAAAAGTAAGATTAATTTCAAAACAAAATAAATCCAAAATTTTCACTGCTATGCTAGACTCAGGAAGTCAGAGCTCATTGTTAACCACACGTTGCGCTATTGAGTTAGGACTTACTCTAAAACCTGTTAACATGTTATTAACTGGTATATCTAATATTTCAACCGCAATCAAAGGATTAACTAATGTTCACATATCCAAATTAGAGGGAAACCCTTTGTCAATAATCACAATGTTATTGTTGTAGATCAAATAACTTCCAATCTACCGAAATTAAATAATTGCGCAGAATTAAATAACAAAATTAAATTTTTGAAACTTGCTGATCCAGAATTCGCTAATCCACAACAAATTGATTTATTAATCGGAGCTGATTTGTACGGAAAAGTAATTACTAGCAATAAAGTAAATTTATCTGAAAATTTACCTACTGCAGTTGAAACGATCTTCGGTATTGTTTTAATTGGGCCTATGCAAACTCAAGCTTCCATTAATAATTCTATTTCAATGCTAACTATTAACGATTTAAACTTAAATGAACTATTGCAACAATTTTGGACACTTGAAGAACCACCTTTGTCTACAAAATCGAACGCTGATGATATTGAATGTGAAAATCATTATAAAATTAACATTACACGCGAACATACTGGAAGATACGTCACACGCTTACCATTTAAATCGGACACTTCCGTTCTTGGAAAATCTTTTGAAATTGCTAAAAACACTTTATGCTTTTAGAAATTAACTCAATGCAAATCACAAGTTAAAAACCGCCTATTCAGAATTTATGTGTGAATATATCGCTTCCGGACATATGGAATTTGCTGACAATTCTATTTTAAAACAACAACATTACATTTTACCACATCATGCTGTAATTAAGGAACACAGCTCTTCGACTAAACTTCGCGTAGTTTTCGACGCAAGCGCTAAAACATCCACAGGCATATCACTTAATGATGCACTCCACTGTGGACCGAAACTTCAAAATAATATTATTGACGTGCTTTTTGAATTTCGTAAACCAAATATCGTATTTTCTTGCGATATCCGCCAAATGTACAGACAAATAAAAATCGCAGATGATGATCAACCATTTCAATTAATTCTATGGAGACCAGACGACTCGCAACCGCTAAGCATATACAAACTCACTACTGTCACTTATGGTATGAAACCGTCCCCTTTTTTAGCTATCCGTACGCTGAAACAATTAGCCAGAGACGAAGGGAATGCTTATCCTGAAGCCGCTAAAGTTATAACGCAAAATATTTATGTCGATGATATAGTCACCGGATCTAGTGATATTTCATCCGCATTAACGCTACAAACGGAGTTAATTTCGTTGTTAGAAAAGGGCCAATTTGAATTGTGCAAATGGTCTTCAAACGCTACTGAACTTCCTACTTCAATTCCAGAAGAATACCACGAAGCTCCGCTTTACTTTCAATCTACGGATCAACCGCTTTTTAACATTTTAGGAATGAAATGGATGCACATTTTAGATGTATTTTCTTACACAATTGAAATTCCTGAACATACGCACACAAAACGCTCACTACTTTCTATTATTGCACGCCTTTATGATCCATGTGGCTGGTTAACACCAGTCATATTTTACGCCAAATGTCTTATCCAGATGTTATGGACATTAGGAATCGCATGGGATGACCAACTTTCAGAAACAATTAGTAAAGACTGGCAAAATTTCATTTCAGATTTGCCTACTCTGCAAAATTTACAAATCAAACGCTCCCTTGATTTATGTAACGCTATCGATATACAACTTCATGGTTTCTGTGATGCCTCGGAACAAGGTTACGCCGCTGTTGTTTATTTGCAAACAACTAGTCAAAACAATACAACAAAAACGCATTTGCTAAATGCAAAATCAAAGGTCGCTCCGCTTAAACGAATTTCGCTCCCTATATTAGAATTATGTGGTGCACACTTACTCGCTAAATTAGTAAAACACTGCTTAGAATTAATTCAACCCTTTTTCAAAATTATTCAAATACGATGTTGGTTGGACTCTACAGTAACTCTATCCTGGATAAGGACACCGCCATATAAATTGAAAGTCTACATAGCCAATAGAGTAAGCCAAATTCAAGAATGAATTTCTCCAGAGAACTGGTCCCACGTACCCACCTGTCACAATCTTGCCGATTGTGCCACGCGAACGACTTCACCCTCCGCAATTCTCCAACACCCACTGTGGTGGACGGGTCCTCTTTGGCTTCAGCGTTCTGTCCAGGAATGGCCAAATGCACCACATCCGGTATTGGACAATATCCCAGAACTTCGCGCGAAACCCCTCCTCGTAGGGCTTTCAACTGTTAAAGAGTGGGACCTACTTACCAAATTTTCAAATTGGTCTACCTTGAATAGAACCAACGCTTATGTTTTGAGATTTATCTCGAATTGTAAAAACAAGAAAAGTGATTTTAGACCTCTATCATCAAAAGAGCTCAGTGCAGCAGAGCTAATTATCGTAAAACTAGTACAAAAAAACGCTTTTTCAGAAGAAATCCACCTTTTAAAATCCAACAAAAATTGTAAAACAAAATTGCAACGCCCTCAACCTTTTTTGGACCAAAATTACATGCTTAGGGTTAGAGGGAGAATCAAATTCTCATCGGTCCGTTACAACACTAAACACCCCTTTTTTCTTGCCAAAAGACCATCACGTGACACAACTTTTAATTAAACATTACCACCTAAAATACTTGCACGCTGGACCACAATTAGTTTAATTGCTGCTAACTTAAACTCTCTGGATATTGTCCTCAAGAAACAACCATATGCTCATGTATTTTCAAATGCATCACTTGCTTTAAAGCAAAGCCGCAAAATAAATCGCCTTTAATGGGTGACCTACCTCCAAACAGAGTCACACCCGTCAAGCCATTTACTAAAACAGGTATCGATTTTGCAGGTCCTTTCTTCGTGAAAATTCATACACTGTGCAACGCAAAGATAACCAAAGTTTATCTTTGCATATTTGTTTGCTTTGCTACAAAGGCCATACACCTTGAGGTTGCTATGAACTTAAGCACAAACGCTTTTCTGGACACGCTGACTAGATTTCTTAGCCGTAGAGGTATGTGCTCAGACATCTATTGTGACTTTGGAACTAACTTCACGGGCGCCGCCGCAAAACTAAAGCTCATTCACTCAACGCTTTCAAAATCGCCAAATTTTACAAACTCCATAACAAAATTTACTGCAGAGCATAACATAAATTTTCACTTTTCACCACCTGCCCCCCCCATATAGGAAGTTTGTGGGAAAGTGCAGTGAAGTGCACCAAACATCACTTGATTCGCACCATTGGCAAACAAAATTTTATTTTAACAGATTTCATTACACTCACCACAAAGGTAGAAGCAATATTAAATTCTCGCCCACTAGTAGCGCTCTCAAATGATCAGTCCGACTTAACGGCTTTAACATCTGGTCCTTTTTTAACTGGTCAAGCTCTTGTAACTCTACCGGAACAGGATCTTACGGATGTTCCGACCAATCGCCTAAAGCATTGGCAACAAATTCAGGCTCTGTCGCAAAGGCTGTGGAAACGCTGGAGCGTGGAGTATCTACACACATTACAACAACGTGTAAAATGGACATCACCTTCAGAAAACTTAAATATTGGGGACCTTGTCATTATTCACGATCCTCAGTCGCGTCCGCTCTCTTGGCCTCTAGGTAGAGTGATAAACACGCACCCTGGTAAGGACGGACATGTCAGAGTTGTCACCATACGCACAACTTCTGGTATCCTATTTCGACCTTCTGTAAAGGTTTCAAGCTTCCCACTGGAGACAATTTACACTAAAATTCATTTCTATCAAATTCCGTTCTTTCACACCAAAATTTTAAACTCTTATTTCAACTTAACCCTTCCTCCGGGCATCCACGTTCCCATCATCCACTCTCGGCTTTCCAAACCTGTTCAATTCCAGCCCTAACCTTCCTGCTCCTTCAATGTGTGACTTGCGAATCCTTTTGAAACATTGTTTCAAGGGCGCCGTTATGTTCAGTACTTATGCTTCATTTTTCAGTTTACATAAATTTTCTCTTTCTACTACAACACGACACTTCGGAATAGTCCATTCCCTAATTCAAGGGGTGTTTTGCCTTGCAATCAAGTCCAAGGTCTAATGACATCATTTGTAATATTTCTGATTGGTGGACGGAAATCACGTGATCATGGACGCGAAGCGTTACCTACCCCCGTGGTCCCTAGTTAGTATGTCTTCTACAACTCCATGCGTACAGTTCGCGTGCTCACGTTACGCTAATTACCTTTGCATCAGTCGAAGCTAAGTTTTCGCAACGCTTCTCGTGCTATTCAGAACATTTAATTAATTATACGTTCGCATCAGTCGACGTATAATTCGCTATAGTTAGTTTTTTGCTACAACTCCGTTCGTACACTTCGTACCCACGTTACTCTTTTGTGCTATTCAATAAATGTGTCAAGTGATCTGTGTGTTTAAGAGTAACATTTACCATTACCTGTAGCATTACAAGTGAGACCCAGTGCACTGAGGAAGCCGATCACTAGGAAGACGCTTGGACATCTATTCAGACAAGGTAAAGGACAATTTATGTTACTCAAATCTTTATCACACAGATTGCCTATTATATGTTAAGTCTTTGTAATACATAATTCTCTTTTTTAATCTGACAAATTCACGCTTCAACATTTGGTCCTCCGGAATAATAACACTTCTCAAAACTCACGCAACAACGACTGTCTATTGTACTATCATTGTGTCTAGAACGGAATTTATCAAGCCACTCAACTGATGATTTTAAATCAATAACTCCTAATTTCTGTATTCTAATATATTTAAAATAGTAACATAGTATAAATAATTTCTTTTCTTATTGTAATTTCTGAATGCAATATATATCAAAAATCAAATCCTTGTAAATATTAGATCAAGACTGATTTGTTTAGTAATGAATTGTTATGGTCTTGGTTACTTATAAGTATATACAAACCATAATTTTCAATAAAAATAATCAAAATCACAAACAACATTTTCTTTTCATATTGTAATAAATTACAGTATTACATAATTCAAATAAAATTATAACTAAACTTTTTAAAATCACCAAAAACACCAATTATTTTTTACGGTTGTAGTCCTTCAACTAAGTTTCAAAGTAGTTAACATAAATAAAACAACAAGCTTTTAGTTAAAACTTTTAATATCACTTTGTTCACATAGGAATAAATTTTTAGTCAAAACTAAAAACACAGCCGATGCACCATTGTTACGAGGTAGGATTTTGCTACTTCATTTGGCCTGGCCACAGGTTAATTGGGTAATCAAAAATATAAAAACAATAAGCTCGGTGGTTCAAAATAATCAATGCTGATTTATTACTGAATACCTTTATAACAACAAATTCTCTTTACTATTAAACTATTCTGACTTTACTATAATTTAACAGTTTCTTTCATGGATTATCCTTACTTAATATTATTATTATGTTCTTAACTCATTTGATAAATAATAACCCTTTCTAAATTGTTAATTATTTAAATCTAACATTACACAATCTGTTATATTCAGACCTTTAAATCCTCAATCCAGAACAATGACGATTCTTGGGAATTTAATAGCTTTCACCTTCAAAATATGCAGTCTGTTCACTTTCTTAATAGACTGTGAAATTCTATAGGCTGATCGAGTCTTTCTCAACATCTCTAGGCCACGATTCTAGGGTGACCGGCAGCATCCCCTTGTCCTATCAATGTTTGACCTGGTTTCTAGGTTACTAGCAGTTTATATAGAATTTCACTATCTATGTCATGTTTATAGGGTGCAAGCTATGCAATTACAACACTTTTTTTTTTTTTCATTCCCAATGACTCATAAGTATGATATTGAAGATTTAATTGGTGCTAACGTTTAACTATTTGAAATAATTATTAAACATAACAATAAACTACTTTTATCCTAAATCCTAACAGTAGTAAATAATAAGACAAGAAAATTTAGATGAATCTTCTTCTACAGAATTTGAAAACGTAAGAAGAAACTACGAATTGAGTAAGATCAGTATCATCTTAAAAAAAAAAAAAAATATGTGTACTCACTTATCCTGATATATCCAATATATATATATATATATATATATATATATATATATATATATATATAACCTTAATTCTTAACCCTAACATTGTACGTCAACTATAATCATTTGTTAATATTAGACATTTATGAACTCAAACTTGTGAAACCAGTGACCCTATTATAAACTATTATGCACACATATATTCATACTTACAACTAAAAGAAAGACAATCATTACATTTCGTTTTGATATTTAAGATTTTCTTTTATATCAAATTTTGGGAAGAGCTGGCCCGAGATTAAAATGTATGTGTAATTAAACAGACTGTTGATCTAATACCTTTTGAACTCTTATGTTAATCATATTATAACTTGTGTTTATTTAAACTTGTGATAATTTCAAACTTGAACCGTGAACTCAAATATTTGATGAATGTTTTCTGAACATATTGTTAGAAATTTTATAATTTGTTGATAAAAAAAAAAGAAAAAGGGAAGCAAAGCTTCAGTGATAATTAGTAAATTGTGTTAATTATTTATTTAAATTTTCTTTATGTAATTGATTTTAGTGGAATTCCAATTTTAATATTTGATAAAGGAATTTATTAAATCTTTTTCTTTTGAATATAGATATATCTGTTTTTTACACCACAATTTTAATATTACAATTGTGTTGCCCAACGTGGGGCTTTTTGTAAAATAATAACATATCTCTATGTTATATTACAACTGTAACAGTTGTATTTCCTTTTAATAGGAGCCACCAAGAAGGCTTCTTTCCCAGGGTATAAAATGTAAGAGCGTTAACCTCTTTAAATTTTTCTTTCAAAATACTGTCCAATTGAAGATCTATCAACTCCGTTTGCAAATGAACTGGTGCCTGTGAAGCTTCAAAATCGAATGGATTGTTGAAAATTGGGAATTCCATTTCATTCATTTTGTGGAAGTCTTCAAAACGATTGTTGAATTCCGTGATCAGATTTTGCAGAAGATGAGAATATTGATCCAATTTTTTTTGGTTCACTGTGCCAAATGATTTTAATTGAGGGAAATGATCGAAAGTTTGATTTTTTACCTGATTTTCCCACAGCCTCAACTTTGTTTCAAAGGCTTGAATACATGAATACATTTGAGAGATAATCAGATTTTTACCCTGTAACTTTACATTCAGTTCAGTCAAGTGTTTATTTATATCTACGAAAAAGGCACAATCAACCCACCAGTCATTGTCATAATCAATTGGGTTGCCTTTTTCTAGCATGAAAGCTTGAATAGGGTCACTTAATGCAAAAAATCTTTCTAAAACTACTCCTCAACTGAGCCAACGAACTTCGGTGACATAAGGGACATCAGAAAAGTTTTCGTCCAAATCTTGTAAAAACTGCCTGAACTGACGTTGATTTAGTCCTCTGCTCCTTATAAAATTTACTATTTTAATTATAGGTTGCATGACATGGTCCATTTTTAAATGTTTGGATGCCAATGATTCCTGATGAATTATACAGTGTAATCCCACAAAATTCCCTTATGTTTTCTGTTTTAATTTAGTTACAACGCCTGAATATTTGCCAGCCATGGCAGGAGCGCCATCCGTAGTTGTGCTGCTAAGTATATTCCATTCGAGTTCATATTCTGCTATGAATTGCTCAATTACAGAATAAATATCATTTGCAATTGACTAGTACCTGTCAATGGAACACACTTTAATAGTTCTTCAGTTATTTTTAAGTTACTGTTAATACCTCGTATAAAAACAGCAAGTTGAGCTGTATCAACAGTATCGGTGCTCTCGTCAACAGCCAGTGAAAAGTTTGTAAATTCCTTAATTTTCTCCTTCAGTTGAGATTAATCATTTATTCTTGAAGCAACAGTGTTTCTTGACAGCGAAATATTTAGAATTATTAACCTTTGAAATGTAAATGAAACATCAGCAACTTTCAACATACAGTCTTTAATAAAATCACCATTAGTGAAAAGTTTTGATCTCTTCGCGATTTCTAATGCAATAATAAAACTTTATTTCAATGGTTGTCAACAATGGTTGTTTTGAATGACATATTTATAATAACAGTTAATGAAGCTGAAATAAAGTCAACACTTTTTTCATAATATCCACTGGAATATTATCGCAACTAGTTGATTTTTTATTTTTTTGTGATGTTATTACCTTTGCAATAATTTCTAAACACACTATTTTTTAGATCAAAAGACTGAAAATTAATATTACTGTTACAATTTGACAAGTAAGATGCTGCATCGCCTCTGTTAGGCCTAATACTATTCTCTTTAGCCCCAAAACAAATTTTTTGTTAAAATGATCAGAAATCATGAATCCATCATCAATCATGTTACTGTCAAATTTTATGGCAGAGAAATCTTGTGTTACCTTTATTGTTTCAAGTTCAGATTTTAAAACTGGCCATGCAGCTTTACTTCTGTTTTCTGATTCTCCAATAAATCTACTGTTTATTAATTGTTTTACATTGTTGCAAACCGATTAAAAAATACGCTTATAATTTTTGTAAAATTGCAAAACATTGGATTTTTATATTGTATAGCTAACCAATGCAGTTCTCTCTTTCTTACACTAGAAATTTTTATTCCTTGTATAACCCATAATTGATTTACATTTTTACACTTAACGGGGAAATACGATTTTACTGGGAATGAATGCTCAAAAGCCATGTTGTATTGAATACAGAACTTATTGAAACTCACTTGAGGATTCATACTGCAATCAAGATTCCAATGTGTTTCACTTAGCACCCTCAAAAATGTAACAATACTTTCTTTTGAATAAAACTATTCTTACTACTTGGCTTTATACTTAAGTGTTTACAGCATTTATTTTAAGTTGTTTTTATTGCTAGAAATAAGGCATTGTGACCACATATACCAAAATCCAAAATTAATGTCTTGTTACTCCTCCTCCATCTATTACTTAGCATATTATCAATACATGTTTTATAGAAGAACCAGCAATAATAGTAGATTCATTGAAACATTTGTAAAAAACATACATTTTTATCAAATTTAAAAACATATTTTTCTCATATTTCAGATTAAAACTATCCATCGAATCAACATTAAAATCCGTAGCAATATAGACATCCTTTAATCTCGTCTCTCTTCCTTATTTTACAAACAAAGATTCTAACCTGTTTAAAAAATTATTAAAGTTATTTTTATCAGGGACTCAATATAAGGAAACAATATTTGTATTTAAGTCAGTAAGTTCCATACAGGATCCTTCTAAAACATAGTCTATAATAGAACTGTTAAAATCCCTCTTTGCAAAATAGTTTTTAATTTATGCTTCAGTAAAATATTTGAGCCTTCATGAGGACTTATTCTCTACAATAGTAATCCCAAAGTTAAAAACCGTTTAAACAATTTAGAAGAGTGACTTGTTGAGAACTAAGCCAGTGTTCGTTTAGGCAAATCACTACTATATCTGCCTTATCCAAAATAATTTCAAGATCATTCCTTTTTAATATAATACCTCCATGAATATTCAAGTGCATAAAGCCAAGTCAAATTAGTGTTACTTATTTCTAAACAGGATAGACTTTTTGACCATGTATGCACACCCTCACTCAAACACAACCTACAATCACTAACATACCTTTAACAATTTTTGCTTAATTCTCCACAAAAAACAGAGTGGTCCCCATCAAATATCTCTCCTCCACCCTCATCTATACTTAGTCGTATCTGATTATGGTTACAAACATCATCACAATACTCCTCATTTTTCAATTAAACCTATAAAAAAGACCCACTAAAAAGTTCTGGTTGACCACTTTTTTTAGAATGCATTTTCCCTGTCTTCAACCATTTTCCAGAGGTGTTGCCTTCCTTCGTAGTGAATTGAACTTCATCCCTTACAACTTCTTACAACTTGCATGTCACACCGCTCCACCTCTTTTCACTCTTTGCAGTCTCCAGCCACTTTTCAAGAAAAGTTTTTTTCCTCCACATTTATCAATATTACTATTTATCAGATCATATAGTCTATTACTGATTACTGATTTCTCCCCTCATTTAAATGCCCACTTCATAAAAAATGAAATTTTGAGACCCTGCTATTTACAAAGTTTATACAAATGTTTTAAATATTTCTATTGCAACTGGAATTAATGTGGTTATGTATAATATCATTTGCATTATTTACCATGTGTTTTTTAAAAATTTTTTAATAGACTGTTTGGATAACCTGGAATATTGTTATTATTAAATTATTATGAAAAGTTACAGGTAGAATCCTATCCAATTATTCTTTAATAGTCTTTTCATATTCATTCCCAGGTACAATATAATTTGCCCCTCCGAAGAACACTAAAAAGTCTTCAGACTTAAGATTATTTGCTATATCATTTGCTTTTCAGCAATGTAAGACATTGGAGCACCTGGATATACATATCCCAAAACTTTATATCCATTTAGATGATCTGTTTATATTACTTTCTACAATGTGGCCGGGTAAGTACCATGATGGTGCCCACAACTTGTTTGGTTTTATAGTAGAGTTAGTGCAATGCTAATTTTAGGATAGTGGGTCATTATGTGTTAAACTGTTTCGACATTTGTGTGACATGAATAGCACTTGCACATAGAGAAGAATGCTTTTCATTACAGTGATATCAGTGTTTGACTTCTGCAGGTATTTTTAATTTGTTTAAAGTCCAATAGAGTTCAGGGAAATGTCCTATTGGTATAACGTGACACTCCCACTACGGTATTTGTTCTCGATCACGTGTCATTGGACTTTATTTGGTTGTTATAGCAACCAGGCGCCATTTTGTGTTCTGCCCCAGCGCGTATAACGTGATTTCTTGTCTCAGTAATCTACGACGGTCATTTGTAAAATGTTTTGTCAGCCTTATCACTGCTATAGCTGTTCATTGTTGATTTGTTTAGGCCGTATTATTTATATTTTAGGTTATAGTATACATTTTTATTTTGTGTAAAATAGGCTAGTTATAAAAATGGCAAACCCTGACGACCTTGGATTTGATCAATTTATCGATGAAATAATGAATGCATCTTTTTCAACTACAGAATACATTTTGAAATATATACAGTTTCTATGGACACAGTATTATCGTCAAATATTGTTTGTGTGTTTATATGTATATTTAGTCTATATCAGTAATTTTTTTGATGTCCTGAATGTAGGAATTATTATGAGCAGTAGAAAGATATTTTTGATACGATATGTTGATTTTTCTCAAAATATATTTTTAGTAGAATTTATTTGTTTGATGAAATTCAGGTTATTTTGAATGAAATAGTAGGCCCTACTTATATATATAAAAAAAAATTAATATGATTTGTTTGTAAATATATATATATAAAAAAAAATCTGTTTCATAGGGCGGTCAAAAATGTGAAATTAAGTATTTTTTCTTGTTTTAATCAGTAAAACAAATTTTTTAAATAATTTTTAAGCCAATCTACTTTTTTTACCAAATATAGCTGTAAGAACCCAAAATCAAATAGAACTTTAAACAATTACAAAAAAAATTTTTTATCTCTAATAGCTCGTTATGAGTAAATAGCCTAAATTGAAATTCAGCGTGCTAAGGGTTAATACAGTCAAAATTATATTTGTAAAAGTTGTGACAAATTTTGCCAAGTTACTTTAAGTTTCAAAGTAAGTTTGTCCTGTTAAGAAGGGAGAGGGCTTACAAATTGAAACATTAGCTGCCTCTTCAATGCATCTCACTTATGTCTGTACTAATCCTGAGAAAACTCTACTGGGGTTGGAAAACTCATTTAAATTTATATTTAGGGCCTGAATTTCGAAACTAAGATATTATTAAAGTGTAAGTATTGTTATAAATCTATAGTGTTCATGATATTTTGAGAGTTTTTATCTGAAGATATTTTAGGAAATTATGTTCCTTATAACAGCTCATTGGCCGATTTACCCACTATATGAGGTTAAGGTAAGTTTGGTAATTCTCATGACTTTCAACTGATTTTCACGCTTCATAACTCCAGGAAACTGAAAGAGTTAATTCCAAATTGCTGTCCGCCCATCGTCATTGTTGTCTGTACGTAAGCAAGATAAAGGCTACAAACATTAAGATAGGAATATGAAATTTGATATACGGGTCTATAGTGTTCTCATATAGAACCCTTTTGAAATTCAGAAAACAGTTCGGTGGCCATTATAAACAGTTTTTGTTCATAGCTCGTATGTTATTCAATTTATAACATAGATGGCCTAAGAAACCAACTTATGTGCATTATATTAAGATGACCTGTTTGGATTTCATTGTATATTACAGGGCTGGGTAAGTATAATGATGGCATCCATCTATTTTCTTATAACTACACCACCATGATCATTAGGAAGATCATGACCAATATGTTTTGTTTGTATCTTTAGGTGCTACATTTAAGAAAAATTTTATCAACATCATTCCAACTGATTTAAAAAAATAAATGGTGTATAAATATTGAACAAACCTTCATATTTGCTCATTACAAGTGCAAGTAAATACAAACCAAAACTGAACTTCACCAGATCGGTAACAAAAATTGAAAAATAACCATGTGTGTTGTTTTTGAAAAATATTTATATATTTAAATAAAGGTCTAGACGTGCTTTGCTTGTGCCATAAACAACACAGTGCTTGTACACAGTGAGTTGTATTTGGTTAAAACTGAGGTTTTAATAATGGTGGTCAAGATTTACTATTGTTTTTTGTCAATTATTTCGCAACCATAATCTTTTTTACTTACAATTTTTCAGATAGGTTTGGTCAATAATCTTCTTATTTCATTGACATTTGAATGAAATCAGTAAGTATTCTTTGATGTATTTTATAATCGCCACATGTGCCACACTTTCAGTTTGTTTGTTTTTTTAAATAACCTAAGAACCGGCATTTTTGAATAAATAGTGTAGTCCTTAGAAACTACACATGAGTAAAATTTTATCAAAAATTGGTAGAGCCGATTTTTGTGAATCATAATTAGTTTTTTTTCCTCATGACAAGTATACCATAACTTTGAATTGTCAGAAACATTACTAATAAACTGGCTATGTGGTCAAATGTCCCTACATACCAATTGAGATTAAACTCGGGCCAGCCATTTGGAATGTAGATTACTGTATATAACATCGACAATAGACACCAGACAGACAATCAGAAAAAAACCTCTTTTTTGGAATCTGATGACTTAAAATGGACATATTCACAAAACCTAGGCATACATTTTGGTGCCCATCACACAAATTGCTCTATACATCTTACATATGAGTACACTACAGTCCTCTATACCAAACTTCGTGTTCCATGTGAGTATACTACAGTCACCTATACCAAACTTCATGTTCCATGTGAGTACAAACAGTCACCTATACCAAACCTCATGTTCCATGTGAGTATACTACAGTCACATATACCAAACTTTATGTTCCATGTGAGTATACTACAGTCACATATACCAAACTTCATGTTCCATGTGAGTACACTACAGTCACCTATACCGAAATTCATGATTTATATGAGAACACTACAGTCCCATATACTAAAATTCATGTTCTATATTAATACACTATAATCCTCTATACTTAGAAGAGATCAAGAGTGGTCAATGAAAGATGAAAGAGAGGGATCTAACTCAAAACTACATGAAAAAGGTGTACATCCAGCTAGGTGTCCTTGGGGTTGCCAGGCCCGATTATTACACATGTCCTCATGAAGGATAATAGTACGTAGTCACAAACCTCCACTGATTATTAACATTAGAAATCCTTTTCAAAGTCTTTTATGAAGACAAATTCCTTGCCCTGTCATTTCCTATATCCAATACTAACACAGCTCTTCTTCGTACCTTGCTTATCACTGTTTCATTTCATGTTGCTGCTGCCAATATATGTATCTGGTAATACAAGTTATTGCATTAGGAATTTTTTGTAAATTAATTGCACAAACTTTTCCACTCACACATTGCCAAAACCAAAAAAAAACTAATTGTAACCAAAAATAACATTTCAGTAAATAAACAATAAAAATAAAATAAAAGGAACCATGCACACTGTCTGTGCTAAACTTTCTTCGCTTGTGCTATAAACACGTCCTTAGCGTAAGTTGTATTGGTCATGGTTTCTTTTTTGTTTTCACGATTTCATTTAGCTACATATTTAAAAAAAAATCAAACACTTAAAATAATGTAAAGTTGAATAAATTTCCAATTACACCCACACGAACCCTACTTCAAACAATTTTCAAGCAAGCTTCTTTGTTAATAAAAAGGTAACAGGTTCGGAGTTGATATAATCAAAGATTTACTGCTAATTGGGAGAGCGTCCTGGCACTACATTGAGCCTCTTTCAAAGGAACTGTGAACTTCTATAAACAAGTTTCCACTTTTATCTCCCTTTGTTGTACACTTTATGTTTAAAGTGTGTGAAATGAATCTGTTAACTTTTGACGTTTTGGTACAACTTAATCAAATATTTGAAATTTTTATAAAAATCAGGATATATACGTTTCACTGATGTGCACTGATACGTGAAAATGGTGATGTTGATATCATCCTAAAATGGTTTTTTATACATTATTTAAATATTTGCTATATATATTTTTACTTTGATATATATATATATATATATATATATATATATATATATATATATATATATATATATATATATAACATATCTTTTCAATCATTCATATATATAAAATGAATATACAGTAGAACCCCTCAAACTCGAGCCCCTCAAACTCGACATTCCGTCAAACTCGACAGGGCCAGTGACAAAGAGCATGGGATTTCCAAGGTCATTCACTGCATTGTTTTACGCCATGTGCATGCCAAATGCCCGGAGGTTGAGGCTTGTTACTTTTGTTTATACAGCTGTGAGGGATGCTCCTTTGTCTAGCCACTTTCTAATCCTACTGTAGAGGCCAAAGTTAAAGATAAAGGGTCCAGGTAGACCAGGACAGCCCTAAACATTTGTTGTCAAAACATTCATATTGTTGTGAACCCAAGCGCCTAACCACCCGGATGCTACCGGTCATTAGCACCAATTCCATTAAAGTAAGCGGCAAGTCTTTTGTCATAACAATTCAACGGAGCGTCGTAGAACTATGATTCAAGTTTTGTAATAATGGTCTTAACCATGTGAGAAAAATGATCCGACTCTTAATTATATGCGATCAGCAGTTCAATTTATAGCATTTGTATTGGACTGTGTTTGGTATGGACATTCTTTTTCTTCGGCGACTTCGAGATGAAGCTGCCAGACGTCCAGTCAAAAATGAAAAACAAAGATCAATCAAAAGTTTTTTCAAACAATGCTAACTTAGCTCTAATGTTTTTTTTTTTTATTTATTTATTTTTTTATATAAAATTGTTTTAATCTTTAAAAATATTTAATGGACTGTCTGTTTTTTACTGTAGACTTTACTGTAAATTTTATTACAGCATATTAGGATAGGTCTTTTTAGTTTACTAAACCTATTGTACAAGGCCAACACTTTTTAAATCTCATTTGACCGATCGATAAATTTAATTTTAATGTGTGATTGAACACACTATTTTTTTGTTGTCAGGCAGGGACTTTTTTGCAATAAACGTTTAATCATTGATAATCAATAAATGTACAGTTATTTAAAATAATTTTGAGTATTTGTTGCAAACCTAAACATTAAATACCAAAGTTCCCTAAAACTCGAAACCCCCAAACTCGACAACCTTAAAGTCCACATTGTGTCGAGTTTGAGGGGTTCTACTGTACTATGTTTCGATAATTTGAATCAACTCTCTTAATCAAGTGATAAACCAATAATGTAGGATAATAAGAAAATCTGATTATTTATGTTCTAGGTTTATTGATTGAAATCGAGAGTTGATTTAAATTCTTGAAACATCATAGTACAGGCATAGCAATCCCGAGGTCTCTTTTTTGGATGTGTACCTTTTTCATGTAGTCCAAAAACGCTCTCTATTATGTTTCCTCGTGTCTCTCTTCACCAACACGTGTTATATTTACATTCTTTAAATATTTGGTTTATTAGATAATTATAACTGGCATATATTTCATCATTTATAATATATTAATTAATATATGACGTTTCAAGAATTTTAATCAACTCTTCTTATAAAGTGATAAAACAAAAACATAAAAAATTTAGGAAAACAGTGCAAGAGTTTAGGCGTAACTGCTTCACAATCAAATAAAGCAACAAATAGAATTAAAATATGCCTAGCTTCAGTGAAAAATAATAACAACAAAACTACCATTGGAGTAAGAATGTCTTGTTACATGACATACACAATATTCTGGTTTTATAGCACTCATGGTTTTATGGTTCATATTAATAACACTCATGTGCTCATTATATTGAGAATAGCCTTGGAAATCCTGATGGAATATAGCTGGATCTAATCTATTTTCACATAGTCTTGGTTTAGAACCCACTCTTTTTCTTTCCTATAAGGTGTCTCTTGATCTTGTTGTTTTCCGCTATTAGAGTATTCGAAGGCTAGGTGTTTTTATTTTATACTATTTCATTTTTTTTTTATATAAGACAAAGATAACAGAGAGGTATTCCTTTAGGCAACAAGAAAAATATTCATATTAATATGGTTTCGGCGGACATTTGCAATCAGTCCTGTATATGAAACTAATAGACGACTTTTAGACAGTATAAATCAAATCCGTTATAAAGTGATAAATCTAGAACACAAACAACAGCAACATTTCCAAGTATGTTAGAAACTACAAATTAGTAAACTAAGAATAGAAACCAAAGTTAAAACTAATCCTAACCTGTTTAAAACAACTAAAACTAAATATAAAAATGATCGGGAAAACCAGAAATCAATAAAATTACTCAATAACACAAAAAGTGACAAACATCCATTTGAGATGAGGAAAAACACTGGTAAACTGAGCCAAAGGAGATGTGTGTCGTTGTTACTTACCCCATATACAAAGTATATTATAAGTTTGGTAATTGTCAAAAATTCCGACCTCTGTTTTTTGACTGATCTTCACATTTCATGGCATCAGAAAACCAAAAGAAAAGTTATTTTTGACATGACATCCATCGTTGTTTTGACTACAAAAATTAAGATAGTAACATAAAATAAGAGATAATAGTGATCTTATTTAAAACGCTATTAAAATTTTAAAAATCAAATTAAAAATGGCAAAATGGCGACTATTTAGTTAAGTTTTCTGTTCATATCTTCTGTTTATTTAACTTATAACACACTAAATTATATACAAATTTGCAGTGTTTAATTCTGAATGTAATCCATCTTTCTAGTATGACACAGTGAAGTGTTAGATTTAAGATTTATAGTTAAAATATAATAGATCAATATTCTTGAATATAAAGTCCACTCAATAGACACTAGAGCATAAGCAATCATTGTGACAGAATAAAAAAGTGAGGCAATTGCTAGGCTTGCAACCTTATAACAGATGATAATCAACTTAGGAGTATATAAACTCCTAGTGGAGAGGAAGGAATGAAAGGAGAAACTGGACCATGTGGAGACTCTGCCCCGAACGAGTGAATGTGACCACGGTGCTGTTGCGTAATTAGATTGTTTACTGACGAGAATTCGCTACAAGGGATCATGGCACGGAATCACAGGAGTTCGTCACTAGGAATTTGAGCAAGCTTCATGTGTAAAGCAATTTAATAAAAGTGTATAAATTCATGTCAAAATCTATATTATGTCACAATTGGAATAGCTCTGGATCGAAAGCTTAGAATATTTAACTAATGAATGAGTTAGCTATTTACATGTTATTAATTAACTAGAGTGAAACGCAGGTTGTCAATACAAGTATTTTTACAACTGAACCAATGTTTGCCTAAATCTTTTAATTAGAACACAAATCCATTCATTAAACAGAAGCTATTGTCAAAAATGTAATTTCGAACCCTGATCTCCTAAAAAATGTGATATTATTATAGTTATGAAGGCTTCATCACCGACATGATCGTAGCGAGTGTAGGCTCCAAGGTATATGTATCTCTTAGTGGCCCGCCAGGGCCAATACACAGGCATGAGTGAAGCGAATGGGTGCTTTTAAATATATACTATTATCCACCAGTTTGAACATCTACCAAGTAGATCGTGTCCAACGTCGAGAAAGAAGTGATATATGCCTACACAATTACAAGTTTCAGGAAACTTGTGTTACAACAGAACTGTTTTAAACATGCTTACCCTACTGAAAATCCCTTGATCTACTAATACAATTACCTACAAGGCCCAAGAAACCAACTTATTTATTAAATTTATAGGATGTGCTTGTACCACATAGTATGATAGGACTGGGTAAGTATTATGATGGTGAACATCAACTTGTGTTTGGAGGGGGGGGGGGTGAAAACTTTGTTCCTTCTTTTAGTTTATTGTGTGACCTTAGTTTCTTAATTGCAAAATAATTAATACTCCAGTGTTCTTGAGGGGTAATTTTTTACCCGATGCGTTTTGTGTTTGCTGACATGGACAGTTGTCACCACTCTTTACTTTGAGCTCCTCAGTACCTTTTTTTCCTTTTGTCTTAGAAGCGGTCAGTGCAGTTTCAGTTCTCTTTGCCTGCTGTTTGTTTACGTGTACTGGTTTGAATATATGTCTTTTGAACTTGCAGTAGTTTATTACCCCATGCGACCAACCGGTTCAGTGTAGTCGTTACCAACTAGTTTTTAATTTAGCTATTGTTTTGTGTGTTATATTCTAACTTATAAATAAAATGTCTGACATGAGTATGAACAGTTGCGTATGTGGTTGTATGAAACAGAAAGTGACAGTGAAAGTGTTTTGGGACCCAAAGATCCTATGAACAAGGAGAAGAATTTGTTGAAGAAAATCCACCAAGAGAAGATGATAACGTTTTTAAAGATAATGACGAGTTAAGAGTATATAGTCCAATAAATAACACCACTGTTTCAAACTTATGAAACAAGAAGAAGAACTGGAAACAGTATTTCCCTAACATTGATAGCCATGAGTTTTCCATTGGTAAGGACAAGGAAACAAGGTGGTACTTAGAACCTCACATGGCTTGTACTTCTTGGACAGCGTCTCATAATATTATATGAAAAAGGGAACTTGGTCTTGATACGTCACCATGAGTGAGCATCACTTCAGGTTTCTGATGTACTGTTTGCGTTTTGATAATATAGACAGTATATATCAGCTATAGATAAACTGGCAGCCATAAGGGAAGTTTATAAAGAACTCTCAAAATGTATTTAACCCATGGGAACTGCTTATTCCGCTAATATATGCTCATTCTGTCAATGTGAAATTTGTCCAAGAGCAGCAGACAAAAAAACAAGAAGAACTTTTGACAAATGCCAGAAATATGTGTGCCAGAATCATGAGAAGTTGTTTCTATTTTACTCTAAGGTAAAATACTGTCCTTATTTTGAATTATTTTTCGTCTAAACTTTAAAATTGTAACCCTATATTTGGACATTTATGAGTGCTAAGGATGTAACATAAATAAAGTGAAACTATTTACAAAAAGTTTAAAATTCAACTTTAACCTAGCTTACAGGAGCTACAATTTTATTAAATATGACCTAATATGCTGTTAAAACTTTTCATTGTAAGTATTTTACCCTAATAAATAAAACAAATATTTTAAAAACAATAAATAAACTAGGAATTATAAGAGGGATAAGAAATTACCCCTCGCAACAATTGGTGTCATGATGAGTGTTAATTTCCACTGGAGTGTTAATTTCCTCGGCCTTGAATTGGAAGAGGTGGATAGAAGTCTCACAATGTCACAAATTACAACTAAGGATTTTATTTATTCAACAAAATGTCTACTGTGAAAGTACTCTGTACATCGAACATTTGAGACTATGAATTAGGTAAGTGGTGGTATCAATTATGCCAGATATTGTATGTAGAGGGCTGGAAATCTTGGATTTCTGGAAAGTTATCTAAGGAGCCCATATAGAACTCAGATAAACAAACAAACAAATTTTATAGGTCTTTAATTTTATTTGTGATATTAAATATACACTTTTGTAAATATATTTCTTAGAAACCGAATTATCACTTTATTGATACAAAGGGGGGATATTTAATATAAAGAACATATTAGGAGTTCCACAGGGATCTGTACTCTACCTAATATATCTAATAGATTTACCATTCATAGAAGTTAGCAAGGCTACATGGTATATTTACAGATGATATAATTGGTGGCAATGGTATACTAAAATATAATCATACCTTATTTGTCTTTCTTGTTATTTAAAGCAAAAATCCTCTAGGTCATTGTCCCCTTATAAAAAATAAATAAAATAAAATAAACAGCTGACCTTCGAATATTGTCACGGTTGGAAGAGAACAAGAGTTGGTCAAGAGAGATCTGATAGAAAAGATGAAGCGTACAGTTCTAACCAAAGATAATGCGAAAAAATTTGTATATCCATCTAGGTCCTTTGGTATTGCCACTCCTGTGCTCACTGTAGTAAGACCTCTTATTAGATTAACCTCCTGAGGCATTTGGATACTTAACACTTCTTTGTATAAAATGTAGACTAATTAATTATCAATCTCTCTAGAGATGTAATAACCCTTAATTTCCCATCTACAATCAAAGTTTTGTTTAAGAGGTAGCTTCTAATTATGAAGAGGGGATTTTTTAAAGAAAAGTCTGGGTCGGCATTTATATATGACTAGTTTGATATTATTGTCTAATGGTAATTTTTAACTATAATTTCAACAACAGACATAACCTAATAAAATAATCCTGTACTTCCTGTTACTATATTTACACCATCCTTGGATTTACTCTTTCCTTCAGGATAAAATTCGAACACAATGTTTTGATTCAATGTAACCAACGTTCTCCTTTGTGGATGAGAAAAATAACACTCGCTGAATTTTTTATTAGAAACTTTGTACCTGATTAATTTTGTTTTATTTCTAACGCTAGCAAATGTAACTTTCTAAAATGATTTTCACAATCACTAATACACCTAACAATAGGTTTAACACTCTTGAGTTATTGTACTACACCAGTCTCGGCCATCATTGAATTTATTCGTACCCTTAGGGGCTCACTTAGTACATGTAAGGCGTTCCTGGGGGAACCTAGCTGGATCTACATATTTTTTTTATGTAGTCTCTCTAGGGAATGATTACTCTTTTCCATCTTTCTTATCAGGTCTCTACCAAATCATGGTCTTTTCTGACCATGACAATATTAGAGTATTCAAAGGCTAGGTGTCTTTATTTTATGTTTATTATCTTCCTTTTTTATAAGGCGGTGATGGCAGAGAGATTTTCCCAATTTAAACCACAAGGGGTAAAAAGAACAAATGTATTAAAAAAATTATTTTAGGCAATTTCATATCGTACTCAACGAATAATTAATTCTAGCTACCCAACTAATTTAACTGAAATTCAACTAAATTATGTATACTAGCTAATGTTGATTATGATCAAATTTTGAGGTTATGTTTTCAACATTTTTTTGGTTTAGATTTTAAAGCTGCATAAACTGAACTATTGTGAAAAGTTCTGGTGAAAAATTATTGTATTATGAATTATTTAAATCTGTGGACATTTTAAAATTTACCTATTAACTTGAATTATTTAACGAACTTGCCAAATGGTTTGTAAAATGAGTTAACATAGCATGAACAAAGATATGATTTTCGAATTTACTAACACATGTACACTCTTGTAAGCAAGCTCTTACTGGGTGTTTCATGATAAACTTTGTCAAACGTTACACTTCACATCATCAAAAATAAAGCTTTCAAAGTTGGCGTTTTTTTTGCAATTTATTTCTAACCAACCTCTTCAACCTGCCACTTAATCCAATCATTAATATTTATAGTAGACCCTTGCATCAAAACATCACAAGGAGTAAACCAAACTACAGAGAAAAAATGTTTAGGTGGGATTCGAACCCAAACCTTCGGAACCAATCCTTGATTAAGTGATGCCGCCTTACGCCTACCAATCACTAAGACTATAAGTATCACCAGTCATTTAACATTAAATAAATGATACTTTCATATTGCTCATTCTACCCTGTAGTTTCACTAACAATCCTTAATGTTCACATCTCAAGGGTAATAAACATATTATTCTTTAACCCAGAATAAGATGAAAAAAATCTGGTAATCAAAGAGTTAAAGGGAGGATTTATAATCACTTAAATACAGTCTTTTCAATTTAAAAGTAAAGTTAAGTTTTACCTGAGACGGAAATTATTTAAAGAAATGTTAGTCTCACACCCACACAAAGTAACAATATTATTTAACTGCTAATAGAAATGTTGATGTTAGGGGATTCATAAAGAAAATATTTCACATATTTATCGTATGCCATACATTTCACAAAGTTAAATGTAAAATCTGTGTGAAATGTCACAAATTTTCAAAATAATATTCATTTAGTAGTCCTTTGAAATTGTAAAAATGCCAATGATTCTTCATTTCTCATCAATAAAAACAAAAAGCCTCATCAGTTTACGAACTTTACAAATATCACAGTTCATTATGAGGTCAGGGTTCGTAATTACATTTTGTAGAGTAACTTTGCTATTTGTCATTATAGAGATGTGGTTTTGGTACCATTACGTGCAGAATTGAAAAATGAATATTTCTGTCTAATTAAGTGTGTTATAAATGGAATAACACGAGATATTGAACTAAAAAATTGTTTAAAACACCCACAATTTGACATTATAAGCGTGCCTGTCTTAATGTATCTGTAAATGAAAAAGATTGTGATATTATTTCTCACCTTTTATTTTAACAGAATAAAACAAAACAAAACCAGGACAAAGTCCCCAACCCAAGTGTTGAAACTTGGCAAAGCAGCTTAATCAGTGAAATGGCAAAGTGCCACAATCACTTGGCACAGAATTTTGTCGTCTGTTATCAGTGAATTGTCAAACGATCATATTTATGTGTAGCTCTAGAAAGAAGAAAACAAATGTCCTGTCTATATATAAACCAATTTTTTTAAACTATTTCGTAGTAAAATAATCCATTCGCTGCTGTCTAAGTTAAGGTGTTTTATTTTGTGAAGTATTCATAGTATATTGTGATGAGTCAAAAAGTGTTGTTGAGTTCTTATTACAAAATATTCATTTAGAAATAACCTTAAACCAAAAAGTATTAGTATTGGGAGGTTTATTAAATATTTATTTAATGTCTAGAAACCTCTCAATCATCATTGCATTAAAAAAAATTAAAATTAAATAGAGACCGATAACCTTCGAATACTCTAATATCAACAGTGTTGATTAGGTCCATACGCTATATTAATTAAACATGAAGATAGGTCAGGCCTATCATAGATTGATGTTTAACATTTTGAAAAGTGTTATTAACAATAATTTTACCCTAAAATATTTAAAACTATTTAAATCTGATTCAATCCTCTATATGTTCGTATTGATTTCACTTCCATGGGGTGATCTTTAAGAACAACATTTTTTTCTTGTCCAATCTCAGAATAGTTTTTATTCGTGCTAATCAAGGAAACTACTTGGTCGATTTTTATAAAATTTTGCATGGTTGTAGTGCTCAGAGTTGTGTTACTACATTCTCTCAGCCATAGGAAAATGAGTAACGGTATTAAAAACTGCCCTTAAATTACAAACAATTTCCTTATAAGTTTAACTTTAGGGCTAATATTTGATAAAAGACACATCTTTTACGTAATGTTTAAATTATCAGTTGAATTGAGACTAATTTAAACATGATTTGAGACAGATTAGTGGTATAATTGGTGGAAAGGAATTAAATAACAGAGTGGTCAGTATTGTATAGAGTTTCTAAATAGTCTTTCTGTGTCAGTTATACCAACCAAGGCATTAAATTTAAAAGTAGGTGTTCCAGTCATATTTATGAGTAATTTAATGAAACTCCAGTTATGCAATGGAAGACTGTTAAACGTTAAATCATTAAAAGCTCAGATTATTAAGACGATTATCTTACAGGCTGTGGTAAAGAAGAATCAGTATTTATCCCTAGAATTCTAATCATGCTCAATAATTTTCCATTTCAATTTGAAAGCCTTAGATTTCCACTAGATTTTTTCTTCTCAATGGCTATTAACAAACCATAAGGGCAGACTGCACATAGCAGGCGTAAATTTAAGAAGTCAATATATTTCTCATGGGCTGTTGTATGTTGCATGCTTCCGAATCAGCGAAAGTATCGATCTCTTCATTTGTTCCAATGGCAGTACAAAATATGTTCTTTACAAGGATGCACTTCAGTGACAAATATATGTGTGTGTGTGTGTGTGTGTGTGTGTGTTTGTGTGCAGGAATGCGTGTGTAGGAAAAAAAAGGTTTTGTTTTTTTAAAATATTTGCATGCGAAGCCACGGGTAACAGCTTGTTCAAAACATTAAATTTGTTGCCACCGCCCTCCCTCCCAATCTCGACAAAAAGTCTCATTTTATCAAGCTATCAAGAAACTGCACACAAATATTATCAGAAAAGACGTAATGGGATAAAAAATTACAGGACTGCTTAAAGGCTCACTAATTCATTAGTAAACATCCGACTTAACCTTGAATAACAGTTATTCCACAAGATTACTCTGGTTAGTTCACAAATTGATGTACTGATTCCAGTGAGACTACTTTCGTCACATAATATATCTTCTAACTTCATGACCTGAATCCACAAACTTAAACAAGTTACTATTGTATTACATTAATTGAATAAATTAGATTTTTCCATAAGACGCCAAAAAATTACAAAGCGATAATTACAATATATTTGATTTTTATCTAAAATAAATTTAAATATACAGGGTTTTAATAAATTAGTTATGAAAATAAATATTTTTTTCTAATGTGAATAAACGTAATATAGCGTATGGAGTGGCAGTATGAATTTAGAAAAGAAAAACAATGAATTTATTGTTGTTTAAAGGCTAGTCATCATAATCTTACAAAAAAAGAAAATAAGATAAAATAAAGTACCAGACCCTCAAATACTGTAATAGAATCAGGGTCGAAATAGATCAAATGTTGGACAAAAGAGATCTGATATAAAGTTAGAAGGGAGGTATCTAACTCAAGACTACTTGAAAAACGTGTACATAAGTCTAGGATCTCTTGCAGTTGCTATACCATACTGACTTTAGTGAGCCCCTAAGTGTCGGAAGAGAATAAGAATTGGTGAAGCATAACCTGATAGGAATGATGAAAGAGGGGTATCTAACTGAAGACTACAGGTCACTCTTAACAAATTTTTATTCTCTTCTGACACTGATGGACACACTGTGGTGAGTATGGATGTAGAAATCGTAAGGGATCCTAAATGGCTATATACATTTTTCTTGTAGTCTTGAGTTAGAAACCGTCCTTTCATCTCTCCTCTCAGGTTTCTCTTCACCAATTATTATTCTCTTACAATACTCAGGAGCCCTCTACAGTGAGAATGGGTATGGCAATTGCATGGATCTGAATGGTTCCCCACGTTTTTCATGTAATTTTTAGCCAGATGCTTATCTTTCATTTTTTTTATCAGGTCTCTCTTGACCAAATTATATTTTTGGCAATCGTGAGGAATAATAGATGGCTACGGTATACACATTTTTCATATAGTCTTGGTTTAGATACCTACCTCTTGTCATTCCTATAAGGTCTCTTTTAGGAAGTTACTTTATTAGACCTGGGTTCTTTCTGCTCAAAAATCACCGGTTCAGTGTTACAAGATTCTCTTTAATTTTAATTATTCAAACAATCACAATAAATACATACAGTATATATATATATATATATATCTTCACAATGTTTATCTTATATATCCTAATCTTAAAATTGTATCCAATCAAATACAATATGAAATATATATAAACCTAGAATAGTTCCAACCGTTATGACTCTACTGTTTACTTTTAGTATTAAACAATTACAAGTTTTCCAAAAGACAATGATTTGCTCACCTTTCTTGCAAAGTTCTTCCAACGTTGATCTATCCAATAAACTATCAGGCTCTCTCGACTCTTACTCACTGAGTATGGTTATCTTCCGAACATCCCTTTAGCAACGATTCCTCTTGTGATCCAAAGACCTAGTCTCCTTTTGTCCAAGAGCTTATATAGCTCCCTTTTGTTCGTAACGTTGACTGGCTTTGTTGCAAGGTAAGCATTTCATTATAATTATTGTTACACTTTTATCATTCATAACATTTGGTCTCCATTCTGACTTTAATATTATATTTATTTATTTATCGTCTAGCTAAAACTATCCTATTTCCTAACATCTCTCATTACCAAATCTTATTCTTTTCCGACACTCAGTGGGTCACTATAATGAATATGGATGTTGCAATTGTGAAGGATCCTAAATGGCTGTAGACACTTTTCATGTACTTTTCTATGTTAGATAACACTCTTTCACCTGTTACATAATTCTCATTAAGTGAGTATCAGTACTGTAGCAGAAGCATGGAATCCTAAATGGCTCTACACATTTTTTATTTATTTATTTATTTTTGTAGTCTTGAGCTAGATACTGTAACAAAATTTAGAATTTTGTACTTTGGATGTTAAGATGAAGTGTTTGAATTGGTTTTATTATTATGTTTTGTTAATTTGCTGATTGTTATTAATATTCTTGTATTTAATGCACTAGGATGTATAAAGTTAGGCAACAGATGATAAACAAACGAACATAACCACACAATGTAATAATATCAATTTGAATTTAGGATATTAAATAAACATTTGCAATAAGAAACTCACATAACTAAAATACACACAGCTATAATAATAATAAAATGAAAGAGGGAAAGGAGAGAAACGAATGTAAACATTAAAATAACGATTTACCAGTTTTAGCCATAGACTATTAAATTTAATTATGTAAGGAGGTTCAAAAAAGAGCACAAGTTACATTCACATATCAGTACAGTAAGCTATATTTTCAATACACAATTTAGTTATAAGAAGTTCACAAATAAAGAATAGTAATAATTATTTAAACACTTTTGGATAATCAAAGTCAAAATTAAGATAAGTAATAATAAAACAGATGTCTCTGATGAGAATTAGATATCGTCGGCAGTAATTCCAAAATTATTTCAATAGTATAATAAATAAGACAAGGAAATAATATTAAATAAAATAAAATTTATATTCAATTAAATGTAAAACTCAAATAAATAGCAAAGAAAATAAATAAATGACTTAGATTTAAAAAGTTAGTTTAAAATGTTTATATATAAAAATGTTGTGAAAATTTAATAACTATAGAAGTGAAGGTAAGAAGAAACTAATTAAGGAGAATATTTGTTACAACAAGGAAGAAGAGATTCCCTTTCGTGCTCTCTCAGAGACAAGCCATGTTTTTTAGTGTTGGATTATATATATTGTAAAATGAAATAGTTGTGCAACCCACACAACTAAAAACCCACACAGTAAAAGTAATAATTACCAGTGAAAAGGAATCAACAAGGACTGATAAGTATTTAAATATTAAGAATTATTTGGACATGAACCTAGGGCAACATTTAGAAATTCTATCTCATCCAAATTTGAATTCACACCATGAGGCAACCTAGAACTTTGTAACATCTTTTATATTGAACTTTTAATAAATTTTTATTATTGTGGAATGTTTGAACTTTTAAAAGATTTGGCTACATGTAATTTGGAGAAATTAAAACTAAATAAAGACAGTACTTTAGAAACATTATTTTGTAAAATAGTATTAAGTTGGATAGGTTAAATATTTTATGTGATCCATGTAATAATTTAAATTAGACTGTTTGCAAGTATATTGAACTTTTAACCCACAGTAATCCCGAGTAGAGAGAGTTTTCTAAAAAATAAGAATAAAGAAAAAAATGTGAGCCTTATAATTTGTATAACAATATTGAATAATAAATTTGTAAATTATATAAAACTCGACTTACGACATTAATTTTTTAAAAACAATGAAATAAGGTTATAATAGAGTCAACTCATTATAACTAAATAAGGTTTATAAACTCATTAAAGTACATTGGTCCACTGATTAGGGCCCCATTCAAGGCAATGGTCCAAACAATGATGTCATTGGTGACATTTATTTTCTGATCAATTCAGGAGTTAATGTCTAGGTTGATTTCATCGTTTACTTGTACGTTTTGTCTCAGTAAATTTTGTATTTTCTTCTAAATAAATATGGCCTGACATGTTTTGTCACCCATACAATTCGAAATAGTTATTTTTCAATTGCAGAGTAGTTGGTCTTGCTGTCATTTAAAGTCCAACTAGCATATGCTATGAACGGGCCATTTAAATTATTTTCCTGACTTAAAAATTATTCTGTTTTCAAAATTGCTTGCGACGTATTGTAACAGTGGCTCATTTGTTAATTTGTTTTTGTATGTTTCGAAACAGTCTATATAATCGGGGTTATTAATATCAACTTAGGCATTTTCCTTCAAACCATTTGTAAACGGTTTAGTCACTTTTGCAAAATTTTGATGAACTTTCGGTAATACCCGAGTAATCTAAAGAGTTAAATTTCGTTCCATTTTGTTTACCCTCTTCATTTTGTTTTTCCACATGTTGCGTTCTATATTTTAAGTTCAACTGTGGAAATAGTTTTGAATTTTTTCCACAAAACAGCATATGCCGAATTAAATGTATTAACTCCGCCTATTGTTCAAGAGCCGGCTTACAAATATTAAAATTACAAATATTTAAGTTACAATGAACTTCATCATATTACATAACCAGTCCCGTTATCAGAAAATAGAGAGTTTAACATTAAAATATATGTAAGATTAATTATACTCTCCCAGTTTTTTTTTTTTTTTTTTTTTTTTTTTTTTTTTTTTTTTTTTTTTTTTTTTTTTTTTTTTAATATTATGTAGGCCTATATATTAATTTCAAATATAAATATATAAGTTATAATAAACTTTATCATACTATATACCCAGCCATGTT
Source organism: Aphrophora alni (assembly GCA_963513935.1). NCBI lineage: Eukaryota > Metazoa > Arthropoda > Insecta > Hemiptera > Aphrophoridae > Aphrophora > Aphrophora alni. The sequence continues at coordinate 138,666,151 of OY740765.1, read as the reverse complement.
GTCAGAAAATAGAGAGTTTAATATTTTAAAATATGTTATATTGATTGTACTTTGCCAGTTTATTTAACATTATATAGGCTTATATATCAACTTAAATTATAAATAATTAAGTTATAATGAAGTTCTTCATACTACATACCAAGTCCTGTTGTCAGAAAATATGGCGTTTAACATTAAAATATATGTTACTTAAATATAATTAAATATATATAAGTTTAAAATTATTTTTATGTTTATATCTTCCAGTTCTAGGTGGTTACTTAGGAATTTTTCCCTAATCTATAGTAAAATCTATCTAAGGGGATAATATTCTTAAAATAAAAAATATTTTTTTCGAAACAAAGTTGAATCCACTTTGAGAAAATTTCATAAAAATATATTAATAAATATTCGAATTATAATCGAAAACCTACTCCAAAGAACAATGTACAATCACCAGTAAATGATTTTTCCCAAAAAACAAACTTAAATCTAGTAAATGGAATTGAAATTTTAACATATTATTTTCGAACATACAGAGAATATTTTGTGAAATTTTTACTAAAAAATATTATTAAATAGGCTTTAGTGATCGTTTTTATAAAATATGTTAGGCCAAACTAACTGTAGGGAGGAAATCAGAAATAACCTGCATTTTTTCGGTCCTCAAAACGATTAAAACTAATTACAATATGACGAAATTTACATAGAACATTTATTTATGCATAGAATACATTTTGAGAAAATTTCATTAAAATATATTAATAAATATTCGAATTAGAATCGATACCTACTACTTATTTTTCTTTGCTCGTTACAAAATTTCAAGATTTTTTTGATTTTGATTAATTTTGAAATTTTTTAATTTTTTTATTTTACTTTGATGTAGCGTGTCTTTGTTTATATGAAATAACCTTAATAGATCTGCATTGCTTACAACTTGTACTACAATTATACATCCTCTAACATTATTATTTCATTTTTTCATAATTCATCAAATATGAATTTCTTATTCAAAATACTGACATATGATTATACTGTCCCAACGAGTACTTGAAAATTGACTTTAGACCTGGTCATTGTTTAGTTTCGCTGACTCGCTCTGAACAGCAAAGTTGGATACAAATCAGCAAACCCTTGTATTAGCACTAAATTTTGATTATTTTCTTTTTTGACCAAAATATAATCCCATACAACATTTTTCCGTTGTACAGTAAAAATATTTTTATTTTATGTAGGTACTATAGGACGTAAAAACAATTTAAGAAAAGTGTATTTACGATGAAGCCAAGGTATAATGCTGCAAGCTAATTAATACAATAAATTAAAAAGGGCCGTACTGATCTGCTCACACAAAATTAAAAATAAAATTTAAAAAAACAGTTCTATATATTTACTGTCTTTTTAAAAATTCAGTTATTTGTTTTTATTTCTTGCTACGAATCATTGACTTTTGTAGAAAGAGAAGTAAAGAGCAGAGGGGTAGTGAAAGGGGGAAGGTTAGTTAACTTGACCGAGTGAGTCAATAAGCAAAGAGTGTCAAAGCCGTGACTAGAACAAAAGAGCAATTGGCTGCCACGCCTTCTGATAATTCCGAGGAGGCCTGTCGGCTTTCGATGCACAATAAGTCTGGTAGTAATGTTTTAACTTTCTTGTTGTATTTTCCTGGTTGACGGCTTGTACTGTAGTAACAGTAGTTTTATTGAGTTTTTTTTATCAACTGTCTGAACAATTTAAGCAAGTTTAATCCAGATATATTATATATTTCTGTATAAACAGGTCATTTAAGAAGTCAAAACTGCACAATTCTATGCAAGTTTCTTTCAGAAAAACTATTTACACAGTAAAAAGGGCTCATTTAAATATTAGTACTAAATATTTAAATTGTAATATTCATAAAAATTTATGTGTCTGAGGCCAAAAACAAAATACATAATTTTTAACATTTGGAATTTCCATCTCTCATAAAATATCATGAAACATCCTGCTGTTTACAAAATTGTTCTTGCACTCAGATAGAGCAAGTAAAAGAATTAAGATATTTAGATCTTTATGTTGACGCCAAGTTAAATTGGAAGGTCTATGTCGGTTACTTAAAGAATAAATTGATCACATATATTACAATATTTTATATGTTAAAATCTGTGTGTAATCAGCAACTCCTGAACGATTTATTGGGCTTTAGTTAATTCAAAATTGGAATATGGAATATCGGTATGGGGTGGTTCTTACTTGAATACAACCAAGCCCTTACTCTTACTTTAAAAGAATTTTATTAGAATAATGTCTCATAAGAGCAGATTTGAACATTCCCCACACTCTTTTAAAACTCTAAAAATATTACCACTTAGAAATTTATATATTTATAAAGTATTACGAATATTTTTCGAAAGGAGTGGAATTGAATCAAAAGAAGGGCCCCGCAGTAGTTACACTTAGATATAAGTTAAATGCTTCAGTCCCCAAACCTAATTTAACAATATTTAAAAGATTTTATTCCTACTTGGCACCAAAAATGTTCAATTCATTACCTGTACATATTAAAACTTTTCCAAAGTTGTGAACATAATTTCAACTGTCAACATAAACTACACTATGATGATTTTTAAAGCCCTCAACGAATTTATTTTTTGTTTGTTTATTTTTCTAAGTTATAAATTTATATTGTTTGTTTACAGATAAAAGTCATGCAGACTAAGTTAAAAGTTTTGGGAAACGTCACAGACTCTCCTATTCTACATATAACATTAATGATAATTTGCCTGTTTCTGTTATTGATAGCTCTAGTAATATTACAAACTTGATCACAGAACGATTAGAGGAAGATAACGAAATTTGTCAGTCAAACATTGGAATCAAACCATATTATATTGGTACAACAGGTGTTAAGTGTTAACATTAAAAACAGTTCATTTGTTAGTGATGTTTCAATGATAAATCAGAAGAAAAACGCAAGGGATTTAGAAGAAGATAGTGAGACATATGAAATAAATTTAACCCTAAACCAAAATTAAACCGTCAGCCTTTAGATAATTCCAACAGTTCCGTTGATGATAGTGATCTGGATTCCGATTTTATCCCTGGAAATAGAAAATCGTCCACTAGTGTTAGCAGTGAAGACGAACCGAGTTTTTTTCCTTGTAACATAGCACTTATTTCTAATGACTGCGCTAAACCAAATGAAAATATCAGCGAGGATACGTTGTTCTCTCCAGAATACGACATTGAAAAAACAGTTGTTGTAATGAAAATGAACTGGTTGATGAAGGAACCTGCAACGTTGATCAAATAACATTATAGTAGCTGCAACATCCAATAACAATAAAAGGACATGGGATAAAACATTTCCACGTATTTTCTGCAAAAAGTTTGTCACAAAATTACCTAGACATCTAAAACAAGTGCATTCAATGGAAAAGGCAACAAAGGTGCAACAGTTAACATCGCTGGCTGCAGCCGACCATAAACGTTTACAATTACTTAACAATTTGACAAATTGAGGCATGTATATTCATAATATAGAGGTTTTGAATAACAAATGTGGAACAATTATCCCAAAGAGAAGAAAGGCTGAACCATCCAAATTAATTCCATGTGTCACCTGTAATCAGTTCTACTTTAAAAAAAGTGTTCTATCGTCTTAAAAAGACCTGTCGAATGATAACTGAAAAGACAAATGACAGAAAAAGAGTACTAAGTACAAGCTCCTACATGCTACCATCTACAACTCTTCGACAGTACATCGTGCTTCTTATAAAAAATATTATAAATTGTATCAGGGATGGACCAGAAAAAACGAGATTCATGGCGATGAAACAATAATCCAATTGGGAGCAGAAATGCTTGAAAAATTGACCCATGTTACTGAAAAAGAAAACCATATTAGAAATAAATTACGAGAATTAGGAATTACTCATGATTACAGTAAAAAAAAGACCACCCTCAGATAAAAAGCTTAATTCACTTACTAAAGCCTCAACAATTTCAGACATTGGTCGATGCTACAAAGAAAGTAGCTGTATTTGACACCCTTAAAAATGAGTTTAAAATACCCACACATGCTAAAAAATTGGTGAATCAATTCAAAAATGTGTTGCCATAACGAAAAAAACATATATATACAAAACCGAAAATAAATATGTAATAAGTTTTTATTTTTTAATAAAATTATCATTTAAAATTTTTTTATTACAGCAGTATTTCCCTTGGTGTAAAATAATTTATAGTTTTATTCTTTCGTTTATGAGCATTACTTATATAAGTATTTGTTCATTAGTTGTTCTACATTATTTTATTAGCTCTATAATTACTGTACTTGTTTTCGTTGAACAGTTTTACTTATATGCAGTTTGTTTATAATTTTCAGTCATGTATTCTGCTAATGAGTAAAATTAATAATAAATGTGATTTGAACTTTTGTAACATAAAGGATATTTCCAGACTATTTCCAAACACTCAAGAGATGGTTCTTGGATCAAAATAAGTAAAACAAATTTAAAAATCCTGCGAACATACATCCGGAAACTTTTATTTTACTGGCTAGTTGCCAGTGTGCACTTTCTACATAAAAATGTATATTTCATGAATTGATAAATGTATCAGTTTTAAATTTAGTACATATTATAAACACCTTTTCTAAAACCAATAATCAACTTGGAGTGTCGGTTATTTTCTAAATGGAGGTCATTTATTATTATTTTTTAATTTCAGGACTCAGTAATTTCACTGTAAAATTTAAACAATAATACAAAAATCGTGTTTAAGAGCAGAATCCACCGATGTCTTATTTATTAGGATTGAACACAAAAATGAGATATAGTAATTTGACTTGGCTTTTAATCGATTTTACCATTGGTTTTTATGATTTCACACATTACACAATATTTACGATTTTTACCTTATTAACGATCAGAAGTCTAATTATTAAATGTCTTATTCTAAAAAATGAAGTTTATTGGACTCTGAAATTAAGGTATATTTTTTATTAATCTTTGAATTTTTACCATAAAATTACAGGATGTCCCGAAATTCGACAACAAACGTTTTAAGTAGCCACTATTATGAAATGAATAAACATATGAAGTTGATTATTTTTTCAAGATAAGATGTTTACGATTCTAACTCTGTACTAGGTTTGATTCTGATAAAAATAACATTCTAATGAAATAAACATTTTAATGTAAAAAATACAAAACTGCTGGCAGTCTTTCCAGAAAATGTTTACTTCTTTTGATGCTACAAACCATATCCTTACCTTTTGCAACGTACTTTAAAAACATTATCTATATAAAGGACCATAAAATTCACTCAAGTCTCATGACTTTAACTTTATCATGGAGGGGAAATATACCATATTTAACAATAAAAATAAAATTTTGTTGGTAATTAAGTATGATTTGTGTTATAACATTACTATTTTGTTAAACCGATTTATTCATATGTGATTCATTAATAAATAAATTGACGATTTCTGATGCAAAATTACTATATTGGTGTTTGACTTAATAATGTCATGAAATAAGTTTAGATTCAGGAATAGTACCAGCAGTGTAAAGTTCATACTGGTATATTAAATCCACTGATGAGATAAATTGTAGAAATGTTTGAGATTGAGAATCTAAAACATTCCACATTATCAACCTAATAATAACATACACACTGCACTTTCTAGTAGATAAGTAGGGAAACCAAACTTCACTCACAAGGGTAGGCGTACTTGCATAGTTTAACCTTAACTTTGACATTGAAACAGATGCAATCAATCACGCAGGAGGTTTCATAGTTCATACTTCAGAATGGTGATATAACGGTTTTTTTTTGTTGAAATATGTTATAAGTGAGTTGTCATTGTTAATCAAATGTTCCTTTAAAAATAAATAAATAAATAATGTGAAAAGTGAAGTTTTCTTTTCATAAAGAAAACGGAAAAAAGCTTGTTCAAATGAATATCAGCTAAGGACTCGACCTATCTTCAGACCAGGTAAAAGACTTTCTCTTAAAAAAAACTGAGTTAATCATACTAGATCATTTGTATTGTTTTTAAGGAATGTTTCAAGCTTAATTTTGACCATGCAAAGTTCATGATACATTGGTAAAAATATATAACTTGGCTTTCAAATTTAATGTCCTTGCAGACAAACTTTCTTTTGCTTATAATTGTCATATATAAAATAGAACTTATTCATCAGTTTAACTAGTTTGTTTTTCTCTTTAACGAAAGAAAATAGTAAGTCACAACAATTATAAACTTCTTAGATTCTAGATGTGGCTTTTCATGGGCGTAAGAGAAGTAAGTTTTGTTGAAAGACAAGAAACTGTAATGTCTGGATTTGCAGCAATGACTCTTTCTGTTCACTAATTCGAACATGTGTTTCCTTATAGCTAATGGTGGTGCAACATTACGAGTATCTTTCAAGATTGGAAGAGTAGGCCTAGTTTTCAAGATTTGAGCATAAGTTGAGTTTTTGACTTCTAGATCTTTTCGAAAGACTGAACTTGAATAGGCAATAAAATTATGAACTTTTCAAGAAGTTTTTTTTGTAAATCCAAAACTTAAAACAAATGGAGTAATTAACTAACTCTACTGAGGTCATGATTTAAATTTTTAACTTTCATTTGTTAATATATCTCTCTTAATTTTATTGGATGGGATTAAGTTAGCATTTTCGGATTTGCGACCCTAAAGGGGTTAGAATCAAAATTATTATATTTGACGTCAAATGACAACTTCAAATAAATATAAAAGGAAATAAAAATATTACTAGTAGTCGGCCGACACATATAATTTTTGTTACTTAAAATATACATAAAGTTTGTTTAGAACATGATAAAAGGTTTTATAAAGTATGTATAAGTTGTATATAAGACTATAACTGTTTACTATAAGAACACTTTAAGAAACTATTGCTCGTTTCTTTGAAAATAATGAACACTGAATACTTATGTTTTATGTAATTTTCAAAAAAAAGGAACTAAATTCGTAGTTTTGTTTAAAGATAATATGGGAAAGGGGGGATTGCAAGAAAATTAGAATTTTCATAACTAAGGGCGTATCAATGCATAATATAAATATATATTTTCTTTTTTATATTTAAGGGCATGTAATTAAACAAATAACCTTTTGGGTTAATTATTTTTGAAAATAGTTATGTAATAAATAAACTGTTACTAATCGCTTGTATTTCTGTAATTTTCCTATGTATGTAAGTGATTAACTCAGGTACAGCCGTTTTAGTCTAAAAGGTAAGATTTTAGGTTGAGCAAATATTGCTAAATTTCTTAAACTTGACATTACCATTTCACTTGGCCTAGTGCGATATCTTCCAAAATCTTAATTTATTTTCTTGAAACGGTTTAAAATCCATGCCAACATATGATGTACAACTAATTTGTACTCCTGAAGGTTGATATACAAGTTCTTCGAGAGCTCATTCTATACTTTATTATTTATTTTTTTAAATCCTTATTGTAAAAATATTGGTTTCGGTCTATCCATCTGTGCCTATGTGTTATATAAGTAAAATAATAATATCTCAAAAAAGGATTATTTAAATTATCTTACGATTTTGCTAGTATTTTTGATACTAGTGCGTCTATCATAGCTTTTATTAATTTAACTTTATTATGACCCTAAAGTCATAATAATAGTGTATGAAATAATAGCGTGACAAAAGTGTATGAAAGTGGTTACATTTTTAAAACGTTTTACAAGAATGACGAAAGATGTTTGTTTTTAAGCATGTTCTAAATTGATATTGATATTGATATTAAATTGATATTGATTGATAAATTGATATTGCGAAAATAAATCGCACTTGCCATAGGATTTTGTATTATAGACCCCTCACTTTACAGCTGTACTCACAAAAATAATGCTGAAAGGTAAATAAGCACATCATTAGGCTCCATTTTAAATTCTTTGTAAAGCCATATATAGTTTACGTTTTAAAATTTTTTGTTAAACGTGAAAATAACGACGCAAGGTAAGAAAAACGATCATGCAACCGTTTTTTATAAACACTCGTCATTGAATTAGCGCGGATAAAAACTAAAATTGTTTCCTGTTAGAGGTTTATTCAAAATATTGTTCTGTACAACGTAGGCCTACTCAAGTTTCGTAATTAAATAATCAATACAACCCTTGTTATTAATGTTCTTGTGAATTACTGATATCTCTATACTGGATTGTGATAGATAGTTGCAAATTTCACTAGCTTTTTTAAAATATGTAAATAAACTCCAACGAAAGAGTTGACATTATAATTTGGATTAGAAAATTTTACAATTTTAATTAAATAATTTTGTTGATCAGCCGACAGCATTTAACGGCGAGGGAAGTACAGTCAATTTTTACTCGGTTAATTTTTTTCGATACATTAATAGAATCATGAGTTCTGTTTAGTAATCTTTTAACTACCGAATCATGATTTGATAGAAATCTGTATGTTTTGACTCCCGTGATCACTTTTATTTGCTTCTTACAGCTGTAAAATCTTTAATATCTTTCTTTTTAAACAATAAAAATATTAACACACACAAATATAAACAAAAATACTGTTAAGCCGTAACACGATAAACATTTAGTACCCTTTGTTTTTATGCTGTGCTAATTCAAATACGCGTGTTTATGAGAGACGACTGCAAAACCATGTTTATTTTTTACCTTCCGTCGTTATTTTCTCATTTAACAAATTATTTAAAAAATATAAACTATTTATGATTTTACAGAGAATTTAATAAGAAACACGAACATGCTAATTTATTTTTTAGTGTTACTTTTGTGAGTACAACAACACTGCAAAGTAAGGGGATCTATAATAAAATGTCCTACAGTAGCTGTGAGACTGGTTGCTATGGCAACCTGCCTATTTTGAAATCGGCTGGTGCTTCGGCTTCCCTCCAAACAGATACAGTTATCAGTGTTTATAATAATGATAAGCTGAAGGACAGTAATTTACAGGTCTTATCAAGTGTAGCCGCTGTTCCAGTTGCATGTGATAGATTTAAGTAACAAATTTGAAAGTTTTTCTTTGCATAAAGGATAAGTCAAAACAATGAAACACTTCAAAACCATAAATTATATATATAAGTTTATTTTATTAGCACTAAAATCTAATCTGTCAATAAGCCTTTTAAGTGCTAAAGTCCTCAGATGTGAAGATAAACAAGGCCCTCTAATGTGTCGACATGCCTTGTAAAGTGCTTAAGTCCTCGGATGTAAGGGAAAAAATGGGACCTCTAATGTGACGTATGGATTGTCCAAGTGCTTAGGACCTCGCTTTTGTGTTAATGGTTGACTTTTCTTTTTAGTTAACAGCTGTTGTCTTAAGTCTTGACAAAAATAACGAGATAAATCATACGACGAACTTGCCGAATTCTAATCGTTCTTATATCTCTTAAAATAATTGTAAATAACTACTTAAGCTACGTTTTGTTAAAGAACAAGTGATAAAGAGATAAAACACAGAGAAAACTAAAGGTAGTCTATTTTCAACATTCTATAAAACTAAGTCAAAATGTTTGAATTTGAAAGACTCGTATGATTTAAACCTTAAATAAAAGTCGTGTTTTTTTTTAAATTTACCACGCTGTATTATTACTAGGTTAATAATAAAAATTTCACAATTTTTTGTAGTTTTGTGGTAAAATGTAAAGAAAAAACCTTAATTACAGAATCCAATTAACCTTATTTTTATTTTAAATAGGACAATAAATAATTTGTAAAACCGTAAATATTGTGTAATGTGTAAAATCATAAAACCAGTGGTAAAACACATTAAAATCTCAGACAAATTACTACATCTTTTTTAAATTATGTTCTCTCATAATAAATGAGATATCACACTGTATTCTCCTCTTAAAAATGATTAAAAAAAAATATTGTTGGAATTTCACAGTAAAATATCAATCAGTGTCCTCACATTTGATGAAGGAAATTTTAAAACATCCACCATTTAGAAACTTCCATGCACACCAAGTTTATTATTGGTTCAATAAATAGTTTTATAGTATCTACCCCTGTACTAAATTTTGAATTGAGTATAAGTTCAGGTTATACCCCTGAATATTAAGTTCGGGTTAAGAGGCGTACCAGTTATGGTTTACACAGGCGATAAAATACTGTCGGATCGGCTCTGTCTAAATAATCATATTATATTTTAAATATCTTTAAATATTCATAATTGTGACCTAGAAAAAATCTTTATCTTACAGCTCACAGATAGAAAAATCCATGAAGACACTTTACCGGGCTCGGTGGAGAAGGCGAGGAAAGTACCATTCAGCTATGACTCATACTGCCTACTTTAACATGCAAAATAACTTCGCGTTTTTGCTGTAGTTTCAAACGAAGAGCTCACTATGATCTTACCGTCTCAACACACACGCACACAGACACATTTACAAAACCTCAATACACAGTGATTCAGGAGGATTTAATTTAAACATGATTAATTAGAAAATAAATAAGATATTGAGAAGAAAAAAATACTTGTTTGTAGACAAAGTTCGACTATACTCAAAATTAGATAACGATTAAATATTTTGGGTAGACTATAGTATGTATGAAGTAACCTGTCTCCTGACCCTTCGACTACCTGGGACAGGCCCAGGTCATTCACTTGCACTCTGCGACATCCACAGCTGTTTTCCTAAATAGTCACCTTTTAGTTTCTCCACTAGCTTAAGTAACTTTTTTAGCCGAATCTTAATTTCCGAAATTTTATCAAAAATTTGAGAAGTACATAAAAAAATAAGATCAACGATACTAAACAAGGGCAAATTACAGAAACTGCTACGAGAAAAGTGTGTGTACCAAATCTGGAATCAATAACATATTTATTGCACAAGTAATAACAAAACACGAAAGACAGACGGAAAATAAGTGATTCCGACCCCGTGTTTATATGGGGCTTTTATTCATATTTTTAAGTACCTCTCCTCCCAAATTTCTTTTCCTTTTGAATTGCCCTTTACATAGTTAAAAACATAAATATAAAACTACTAAAAACTTGTCTTAAGCCCATGGTCAGTGGACATTCCATAAATGGTCTTAAGTTTGTTTTAAAGTTTTTATTTTAGTGTAAACATATGAAGCAATAGTATAAGTCCTATAAAACGGCAGTTCTAAAATTTTTTAATATTTACTTAACTGACTCCAGACTCTACCTAGCAAAGTGTCGTTGACAAAATGATTCTTGTGTCTAAATATGAACATTGCATAAAGTTGGCAACGTTGTAACAAAAGTGCAATGAAATAAACAATAGAAATGTCCTTGCCTCCCCTACAGTTTTGAGGTGGCAGTAGATGTGAAAGCAGTAGCCCAGGTAAATTTACTCAGACATAAACAATACAGACCAATAAATCTTATAGCGACATTAATTTGTAAAGTAAGGAAATATCAATTTCAAAATAGTTTACTTTCCTTTTGTAAATATTTTTGTTTGTTTGCAAATGAGATTAGAATGCACTGTTTTCTTAAATCCTGTGTGAACTTCACACTACTATTTATTTATCATATGAAAAATCTGCATCTGCAATTATTATATGGCTTGATTTAAGATTTGTGTCTATCAAACAATATAATATATTAAATAGTAATTTGTATTCATTAATTTGGCAAAGATAAGAACCAAATTGTTCTTTTCAAACATGTTTCTGAGAAACAATTTATTAACATCGGTCGAAAGGTCATTCACCAAAATCATTGGTAAAATGATAAAATAAAATAAGTAATAATTATTTTAACTAGCTTAAATTTCTTCTACCATCTTCCAAAACGTAAACAGTCTTGACGGGAACATCATAATTTCACAATTTTTCACATAAAATATAACATTTATTTATGCACTGGACCTAGTGATACTTCAAAAACACAAGGTGTGTACAAGTATTTTAATAATACTTTTTACTTACAATGATTACTATTGGCAGAATGTAAAAAAAAAAAGAGAAAAAAAATCGAGTTTATAGTCAACCCTAATATTTTAATTTTTATGTATCCATTCACGTACTTCAAAAGCAAATATAATCAGACGTCTGGAATGAAAAGTCACAACAATTAGTAGCCATCGATTAAGAACTACGTTTGTTTCGGCATAACATTTTATGTAGAATCTAATGTCTAAGAATTTTTATGGTTTTAAAATTATAAAAAGCCAAGCCTTGCTATGAAAGAAAATCTTCACGTTTTACATATATTAATTTTAAAACTTGTTGGTCTTTTGCCTATAGGCGTACAAGTGATTTATTACCATCAACTTAGTGTCCTATCGCAAATAACAATTAGGGACCATTCAAGGTTCGTCCTCTCCAATTTATCATTATTTCTCCCATGATTTATAATCGATTATGATTGTTCTTAAAATGATTAATTATGGGTTACTGCCATGATTAACTAAAAAAAGTCTAAATCCTCATCTTGTATGGATTTTAAAATAACCAAAACCTCTCATTAAATTGGCTAAATCTACTAGAGAGAAAAATTTGATATTAAATATTACTTTGAAAGCCACTATTTGTATATTTTCTTGTAACTATAGACTGATATTGTACTTTTGATGAATTATGTGAATCTATTGTATAAATTGTTAATTATGTACAATAAATACTATAGTCAATTATGCATCCTTCTGTATGTGATACTACTGAAAATATTCGGGACCGCGTTTCAATACTAAACACAGGTAGGGGCCTAGGATTTTTATTAGGCATACCTGTTACTTCACTTAATAACTAAAATAGATGTTTTTAAAATGTCTTCTTTCTTGCTTTTTAAACATTCTTATGCAAAGTTATAAAAATCTTAATTACAGTTATGAAATGAATGTAGTACCTTCTTGGTAAATCTAGTATTTTTTCTGAGGGAAATTTAGTACCTATATTTTCCCTTCAGTGGACACCGTGACAACACTACTTCCCAAGCTTCGCCCTAGGTACGATGCTTTTTTATTTGTTATCTTGCGAACGTGTAAGATTTCTAGACAACATATCAAGAAGTTTATCAAGATATCAATGAACTTTCCCAAAGTGTTTGTCATGTGGTGTAAATATATATATATATATATATATATATATATATATATATATATATATATATATATATATATATATATATATATATATATATATAGTAACGATATCAATCTAATCATTTACAATAATTATGAATAATGATATCAAAAGATAAATAGTTAATTAATTCATGTAAAATAAAATAATAATAATAACAAGTTAAAAAATCAATTCATATTTGAGAAAATGTAGGATGCAAGGTGCAGCTTGGGATGGTTGGAATCTAACGGTACCAAGAAAAAACAAAATACTTTAGCCATGAAGGAGCAAACGTGCATACACACTTAAAAAAACAAGTAACGGGAGAATTGGCCAAGGACAGATGTGAATAAAATTTGTATATAAAAAAGAGAAAACTAGGGAAAAGTTAGCGTCCCTAACTGTACATCAGAAAGGGAAGTTCCAGATGTGTTCGAAAGAACCGTTTGGTTACAACGGTTTGCAGAATGTAGGTCGACCAATAAGATGAGATCCCACTTTTAAAAATCAACGGGCAGATTTTGAAAACCGCCATTAAAAAGACAGAAACTATGTTTTAACGAATCAGCGAAGAGAAAGCCAGCTCAAGTTTCAAGAGAGGGGATGATATTCGGTACAAACCAAAATTGAAAAAGGGAGTTATTCTAGGACTGGGAGCGAAGGACTGAGAGTCGTCTAAAATTGTTGACCCAAGAGACGAAGTGTCTCTGCGTCATCTTGTTCAAGGAGTTTGTTTTAAAGTCTTAAAGTATTTGTTGATCAGGGAAGATGAGCGTCTCTGAGTTTTTAGCTGAAGGTCAATCAGCACCAAGTAAATTAGTATCAGCGAGGAATAGTATTTCGTCGTCAGGAAGGAAGGCTACTTCTGCAGCTAGGACCATCCGTCACCTAGGAGTTTCACCAAGGAATTTGTGAGTGCTTCAATTTTGATTAAGTGAAAGAAAATCCAGTGAAGTAATAAAGCAGAGTCAGTAAAATCGTGAAGTGTATTGTGAAAAATTTATCAGTTGAAAAAGGAGCGAACCATTGATAAGTACAGTATTTGTTAAATATTCTTTTATTAATATTCGTAAATTTCACTTCAATTGAGCCATCAAAGAATCCCCCCCCCCGAGAAATTAGAGTTAGTGCTATTAAAAATTAAATTTGTTTTTGTTGTTAAAGAGCAAGCCGTGGCAATAAATTACACGTTTAATATTTAAAGTTTTAAATGATATGTTCAATAATTGAAGTAATTAAATTGTTCTGTAAATAAAATCAAAGCCGAGGCTATAAATTGTATGTTAGATGTTTAGAGTTTTAGCTTGTTTTTCTTTGTGAAGAAAAATCAAGATTTCATTAGCTAAAACAAAAAGAAAATTATAATCTGGGTAAAATAATTGTTGATGTCCAAGAAAGAAATTTAGAGAAGTTATGAAAATTGTATCAAGTAAAAAAAAAAAAAAAAAATTATTGTAATAAAATAAAATTAGGTTAAGGAATGTGTGCAGAGTGAATGAAGTATAGCTAATAAAATTAGGTTAATAAATGTAATTTTTTTTTCTAAAATCAAAATGTTATATTAAAGTATTATTTGAAGGGTAAAAAATTTTGTTTTGCGTTTTTATTTAAATAGGAGCTGAGTAAAAGTTAGGTTATATTTTGACGCCCAATCGTAGGGGCTAGTAATAGTTATTGTTAGAGTTCAGTTATGTTATAATATATATATATATATATATATATATATATATATATATATATATATATATATATATATATTATGTATTGAATGTAACTTTCAAAATTTAATCAATGTTAAAAAACAGTTAAAATATAGGAATTTTATTGTAGAATATTAACTATCAAATATGATTATTTATTAAATAATACCAACAAAATATGTTCTCATGTAGACTATTATTGACGTCATGGTGAAACAATTAGTTTCTGGAAACAAGACTTAATAATTCGAAGATACTATAATCGTTGATGTTTTCATTTAAAATAAAAATATTGTCATTAAAAATTACGATGGTTTCTTAAAGGAATCAGTTATTGTGCAGTATTGATATTATAACACAAAAACTCTAAAAATATCAATATAAATCACAGATTATAGTGTTATAGGTGCTGACTTAAAGGTAATAATTGAAAAGTAGGTGGACTTTACATAATATACCATATATAGTTTTCTCTATTTACAAACTTTATTTATATTTATCCAGTTGATAAGACTCAGTTTTACGGATAATATAAATATTTGTTATGAAAGTAATTCTTAAAGACATTTTTATTTGAACGTCATTACAGATTTTATTGTAAAGGAGACTACCTGTAAAAATCGTAGTGCGAGACTGCGTTTGTACGCAAGTGATTGGTGCTAGGACCCCCTCCCCCCTGTGTCGTGATACAACCTCCCCCACACAAAGATGAGATTTTGTTGATCCTATTTTTTCCTTGACGCTAATACCCTTACTTTTATAGCTATTTTATTTATTTTTTTAAATTCACACATGAAAATAGTGAAGTATTATCAATCAAGATTTTAAAAAATTCTATAAAATCAATTTATTCAGTTCATTATGAATTCACTCTACCTACTGGAACACACACAGACATGTCAGTAATTTTGAAATTATACTACTTTCTTGTTTTTAAGTAAAATATCGATGATAAAGAAGGATATAGAGATCATTCAAAAATTTTCAATTATTCTCTGAACATATTTGTAATTTTGTAATTCTATTGCTATAGGATGTGAACAACCATGATCAGACAATTAAGTCGTAAAATTTAAATAATTTGAGGCTATGAAGACGGGGGAGAATAGTATGGGAAGGTAGGGAACTGTCAGGTTTTGTGAATATAATGGCTTTCAACATAGGTGGTGGTTTATGTACCTATTTATTTAGGTTATAAGCACGGAAATAATTGATAACATCTATTACAGTAATTTCTAAAATATCCAAACTTTTTAATTTACAACTTTTTTCTTTAAAACAGTTACTTCTTTGATTTCGTCTTCATGATTCTCAGTGGCAGAAGCTATCCAAATTATTGTGATTTACAATAAATGTAAATAATTATAGTTAAATAATTAATTCGTTTGTGATTAGAAACCATATTAATTTAAATCATTATAATGCATATATTTAAACAAGTTTATTTTTAAAAATAAATTGCACGAAACATAATCATTTTATTTTCTCTTCGACTTTACTTTATAAAACCATAACACTTTGAATTTCAGTAATTTTATTAAATTATTTGAATTTTCAAACCTTGACCACTCCTGGAATGTTTTGGCTACTGGTGTATGTGTTGTTGTTTATCCTATCTTGGATCCATGGATTTGCTAGTTAATTAGAGTTGACAGATGCATTGGTTTTTTATCCATTAGAATTATAACACTTTTAGATATCACTCTTTTTAATTTCACCAGCACTAACTAACCCACTTCACTGCACAGATTTTAATTTTACCACATTTTACTTTTAATTATTTTTTTATCAAACCTACTTTAATTATTATTTACTTTTTACCTGTTTAAAATTTTCTACTCATTCGATCATAGTAACTGCTTACAATTAGTTTTTAGAATTTTTTTCACAAGTGTTTCGGTGATAGCATATCCCCTTACAACTTTTTCGCAAATTTTTTAAGAGTTTTCGGGGATAAAGAAAGACTACTTATCTTTTTCTTCTTACTACTTACTTACCCTTACTACTTTTTTCACAAAATATTTTTAAGAGTCCCTCGTGAAAGGCAGAGTGGCTGTTTTTTTAGACGAAAATTCTCTTATTCTATTAACAACTTTTCTTCCTTCTCGGAATTATCCCTTTTTTCTTTATTTTTTTGTGTGCTGTTAATAAACTAATCATGGGTGCTAGTGATGTTAACTATTTGTTCTTGAAATATTTACATTAATTTTTACCTTTATATTCTTTATTTTGTTAATTTTATTGTAATTATTAATTTTTGCTAGTAAAGTTTTTAGTTGGCAACATAACTCCGCCCTCTGCGACGTCCTAATTTCTTAAAGTTTTACTTTTTGCAGACTGGAACTTGTTACTTAAGAAATTTCTTTTGTTTTTCCTTTAAACTGTTCCTAATGCTTTCCCACGTGATTTTTCTCATTTTTGATGCAGTCATTTTATTCTATTCTGCCAGACCTTGTCCTGGAACTTTGGGTGTTGATTATTGGTCCACCCGTTCTTACGCAATTCACGTTACAAGAATTTACGTAATTTGCAAATTTTACTTTTTACACCTTTTGGGTTTTCGTCTTGAAACTTCACACTTTTTCTACACACACCGTATAAGTTCGATAACCGCGACAGAAAGATTGTCCGACTTTCCATTGTTACTCTTATACACACTTATTTTCACACCTTCTCAAAACATGTTTCTTAATCAACTGACCAACCTGAGATATGATTTTATCTACCCTGAGATATGACTGTATCTATTTGTTATATGATTTTAAGCATTATTTATCTTTTTTCATTTTCTCATTAAGGTGTTAAAACCATAACTTGCATAATTACATTAAATTTTTTTTTTTTAATTCTATTTTCCTTTATAACTTTATTATGTATTTGGTTAACTGTATACAACACATTATTCAAATTATTTTTTATTCAAATTTTACACTATTTTGAAATTTATCAATTTAAGCTAAACTCTATAATATTCATTTCCCCCCAAAATTATCAAGAACATTTTATTCTTATTGTCTTGTGCTTATTTTTAAGTATCATGATTTTTGATTTTTGACCAATTTTGAAATTTTTAATTTTTTAATTCAATTATATTTTGGCGTGTGTCACTCTATATGAAGTACCAGTGCTAGACATACATTGCATCCAACTTGTAGTACCAATACATATCCTCCACACTAGTTATTTCATAATTCATCAAATATAAGATTTTTATTCAAAATTGGCTAACACGCGATTCTTCTGTCAAAACTAGTCCTTGCAAATTAACTTTACCTCTGGTCATAGTACAATTTCACAGACTCGCTTCAAGCAGCAAAATTAGCTACACTTTATCCAAACCTTGCATTAGATTTACATTTTGGTTTTTCGTTTTTTAAACAAAACGTAATCTCATACGTTTTTCCATGGTAGTACATTATAAAAATGGCATTGATGCGATTAAAACAATCTATGCTAGAGAGTTGTTTTATTTCCTGAAGAAAAGTTTAATTAGGACCGGTTTTTGCTATCAACCCCTCAATTATTACAGTTAAAACAAAATACACTTGCTACGCTCATGTCAGTGTATTGATCCCAACGTGACTAGAAGATGTACATATGTGATGGAGCCCCCACTCGCTACGCTCATGTCAGTGTCTCGTTCCCAACGTGACTTGAAGATGTACATATTTGATGGAGCAACCACTTGCTACGCTCATGTCAGTGTCTCGGCCTAGTCGGATCTCGTAAGCATTCGAATATCACATTTTCTTGTGAACTCAGGGTACGAAATTACATATTTTTACAATAACTTCGTTTTTTCAATGAAATACCAACACAATATTTTGTGAAACAGTACAATTTATTGATTCTTGGCGCCCCGGTTTCGCCAGTTGACATTTACGAGGCAGCTTAACTGAGCTTGTGCTAAGCTTTCTCGTAAATGTAGCAACTGGTGAAATCGGAGTCGGCAAGACTCAATTAATTGTACAATGTTACAACATATTGTGTTTTACAATATTTTTGTTTCATTTAACGATGAGTTTTACCAAGTAGGCCTACCTACAGCCGATAATTTAAATTGTACTTTGAAATTTTCAGTACAGATAAGTGAAGTTGGTATGCAGAATTGAAATCGGTAACATATTAATTTATTTAGTGTGTTATAATTATAACAACACACGAAATATGAACAAAAAAACTGTTTAAAATAGCAGCCTTTTCGCCAAGTTTAATTTGATTTTTCTGAACTTCAATAAGGTTCTATATATGAGCACATTATATCAAATTTCATGTTCCTATTTTACCACGTTTTAATTAGTTCGGTTTCCGTCATATCTGTCAGTCTGTCTGGTGGAATTTCGCAATTGAGTTTAAACTAACTTTTCCATAAGCTAGAGACCTGAAATTTTGAACATAGGTCAGAATTGGATGACAATACAATATTCAGTTGGTTTCTTGTCTCTACATTTGTTTAAACAATAGTTATTTAAACAAATAAAAATTGGCCAATATAGATTTTTTTATCCTCGTTATCTCTTAAACGCGTTATCGCTTATACGGAAACGAATGAAATCCTTCACCCGGACATAAGACTAAAAAACAGAAAATAATAAATTAAATAATTTTTTTTTAACATACCACGTTTTTAAAACGGATTAAAAAGTATAAAATATTTTTTCATGACCCTTCTATAATTTTGAGGGAGAATTGTTAGTGGTTAAGGATATATTTGGAATACTTGGAGAGAAAAACGTGGGGCGCAAGCAATCTATGATAGTTAAGGAGGAGTAAATTAAATTAAATTACAGTGAATCTCATTTCCGATTCACTGAAATTAGCTGTGAATTCATCCGTATTGTCTACTTGTATTATTTACTGGCTGCGCCACACGTTTTTCTCTCCAAGTATTCCAAATATATCCATAGCCAATAACAACCCTCTCTCAAAATTGTAGAAGGGTCATGAAAAATTATTTTAAACTTTTTAGTCCGTTTAAAAAAAGTTTTATGTTAATTTTTATTCTTTTTATTTGATTTATTATTAATCTTTGTGACCACCATCGTGTTTTTGTCAAACTTTAAATGGACAATTGGAATATAAAGATGAAAATAGTTTTATATTATAAAATATAAAAGCAAAAAGCAAATTAAACTTGTGCTATTTGTTTCGACATAGACTTCTTGTCCGTTAAGGAAAAAACCGAGTCATTATTATTTAGAGACAGAATAATGTTTATTTACTTGATATAATCAAGTCATATTTGATGCAAATCGGGCTTCATTTATATGCAAAATAATATGTAAGATATTTTGTAGGTTATTCTCAATTTGTAACTCTTAGCCAGGTTGAAGAATAGCTTCGTGATTTCAAATTTGTTACTTGCGTTAATTATAGTTAAATATACATGGTGTTCCAAAAACATCTGTTTCATTTTAGATAACTCCTTTTACGATACAAATTTATTCATTTTCAGGTATTAAAAAAACTAGTAAGATTGTTAAGAATTCGAATTACGTATTTTCCTGCAATCAAAGAAAAACAACAAAAAAAAAAAATCTATTTAGGAAAAGTAATGGAAGTAAAAATGTTGACATATATTTTGAGTTCAATATCTTTTTTATTACAAATGTTCTGTATCCTAAATCATCATTTATTTTTCCAAAAACATTTTTGTTGAACATTGATACTGTTAAGGATTGGTTTTTTTCTAACACCTAACTTTGGGTTCAAATGCAACTTCTCTAGATAAGGTCAATGCACTATATGTCATAAATATATACCAATTGATATAATGAGAGTTATTTATTTCAGATAGATCGGATGATGATTAAAAATTTTATTATAAACTATATCCATTATTCCCAAGAACGAGCAAGATGAAATTATTGTGAAATACTGTATTTTATACTGTAGTATAAAATTCAAATGAGTCTACTTTCTCTAATTAAATTAATTTATTATACACCGTCGCTTTGCTCACCTCTATTTCCGTAAGTACTGGCTACCGTGTTTTTTAACTGTATTACTCTCGAAGCTGATTCTAAAGAATTCTGTAGATAGTTCCGACCAATGTCCTTGGTCAATTGACGAGCAAGGCCTCTGTCTCACACCGATCAATTAGGGCTGACCCATGTCATTGGTTATGGTGGGTTTATATGCCTTGACAGGTTAACGAACTGAGCATTTTGTCAGTTTTTAGTTTTATTTGGTTTACTGTAGTTTACGTTAGGTTCAGTTTTTTTTAGGGTTGGGTGAGTGTCCTTTTTTATATTTAATAAAAACAATGCAAACACATAAATAAGGACATTTATTGCGAACTCAGAAAAACAGTGTATCGTTATTTACCTTAAGATAGTCACGTGCCAGCGTTTCTTCAAGTTTAAATGGATTTCTTCTTTCGTTCACACAAATGTATTTTATTAGACAATGAAAGTAAAATATGGGAAGGTTGTTTCTAATATTATTGCAAAAGTAAATGAAGCATTACGTGAGACAGGTGACATTATTCTTGTACTTAGATATTTACAAGACTCTGTTATAATAAGTGCACAAACATTCTTATACACCCTTTAACTGTAGTCGTTCATGATCTCATATTATATATTTAAACTTTGGTATAACTAAATTGTCTCTAATGATAACCCTTCTGAGATGAAAACAAACTGTGTTTAATTTCCTACTTCTTAAACAAATATCGACATAATAAATCCAAATAATTAATTCTTAAGGTCACCATTCCATAAAGTTGATGAGCAGATATCATGGTACTTACCCATCCCCATAACATAATTTAATGCACTCAGATCCTTTAAATGTGATTACCAAAATGTGTTCTTTTGTGCCTTGTAGCAAATGATTAATTGTATTGACAGATCAAGGGATCTTATCCAATAGGCTTACTTTGTTTAAAACGATTGTTACAGACTTTTCTGAACCTCATAGTGTACATCATCACTACTTTAATGAAGTCGGTTACGCATTAACGGCATTGTAGATGTGTATGTTTTAAAACGTCTGCAGTCTTTTCCTCGTATCAATGACTGGCTTCGAAACTGTAAACATGAGAAGAAGCATCTACTCGCTACGCTCGGTGTATGTTTTAAAACGTCTGCAGTCTTTTCCTCGTATCAATGACTGGCTTCGAAACTGTAAACATGAGAAGAAGCATCTACTCGCTACGCTCGGTGTATGTTTTAAAACGTCTGCAGTCTTTTCCTCGTATCAATGACTGGCTTCGAAACTGTAAACATGAGAAGAAGCATCTACTCGCTACGCTCGGTGTATGTTTTAAAAGGTCTGCAGTCTTGTCCTCGTATCAATGACTGACTTCGAAACTGTAAACATGAGAAGGAGCATCTACTCGCTACGCTCGCGTCGGTGAATCGTCGATGTCAGGATACAAATGTCATAGTTTTGTGAAGTCACTGTTTGAAATTGCATTTTAGACAATAACTTCGCTATTTTTCATCTAAGAGAAGAGTAATTTTCTCCAGTATTTTTTTGTACACATTACCATTGACCATCGACCAATATTGGGACAAATCATCGTTGCAGGTCAGAGCCCTCCAAACAGTGATATATTTCTGGATAACCTACTTGTAAATTTTTTATGAGAGCTATCCTGAGAATGATAAATACAGTTGTGTCGGTTTATAGTCCCACTTAACTTGTAACTAACTTTGTATGGCCAAAATACCATGGCCAAGAATTCATTTCCTTCTCGATATTCGTTTAACAAAATTTCGCAAAATTCGAAAATCTAGGTCATTCTCGAACAAAACATGTACACGTCATGGGAGATGCAACTTAATACAACATTGCACTCTATGTAAAGATTTGTTTATGAAGCTCTTACTTGTGACTTTTGATAAGAGCTGCACTAACTAATATCATGTTATCTTCAGTAACAGTAATTAGTATACCGAATTTCATTTCTTTATTATGAACTGATCTTCTACTTTCAAACTTATTTAGCAGTTTATAAATTGTATATCTGTCGGTTTTGTTCCAATTAATTCTTTCCAGATACTGCGAACAGTTTCAGCGTCGTTACATTTTCAGTATTCCTTCAGAATCCACTTTCCTTCTTCAGCAACTAAATTTCCAGCTGTTAAACTTTGTACTAATTGTAAATAGTTTTAGAACTATTATCAGTCATCAATAAATGAATAAACAAAACCAAATGTTATATTTATTTCTTGTTGACATAATACTGATCCATTAGTTTCAACTGTTAGCTTACATATACACCCATGAATAAACAAATATTATTTATTTGAAACAACGCTACCAACAGCTTCCTCAGAACACGTCACAGTATTTGACATAATACTGTATTATGAAACATATGCCTAGATCTAAATCAAATAAAATAGAAATGCACTGATATAGCGTGTGATTATTTAAGGTAAGGTGTCTCTTTAGAGTGTAAATAGAAATTTAACAATATATGTTTAAACTAGTTTAAAACTAAAACAACTGCCACGATTAAACCACAACCACATCGTGTGCTCTAGTTTTCCCACCACACAACAAATAAATATTTTAAATTACACCACTAGATTTACACATTACAAACACCACCACTACTATTTTACTGGTAGAATTTAAAAACTAGTGGATCTTGAGTACATATGAAGTGATGATTAAATAGGATTATTTGTTGAACTATACAGTTTCAAGTTTTATTTTTAAATTTAAGACAACGGTATATATTATCCAAATAGCATTATATAGTTGGCTTCATAAAAGCCTATCTTGAATATTGGATACGTATCCAGTGTATCGTATCCAGTACAGTGTAATCTGGCGTGTCAGCCTAGTCAAGTGGTAGAGTTGGTATATTTTAAACCCGTTACGTATTGACATCTAGTGGAAAAATAAAAACTATTAAATTAATCTACTATAATAACATATCGAAAAAACAAAATGATATTTGTGACATTCTTTGTCATGTTTTTATGGCTTTGCTAGATTGAATAGAATTATCATTGTGCTAAAAACATTAAAAACTAATAACAGTAAATAAAAAAAGAGTCAAGCCAGTTCAATGACCGTAGTTGGTACATTAAAAATCTGTCATGCGCTGACATCTTAAATAAAAAATAGAAACTAGTGTCACAAATAAGTTACGATACGGAACGCAATAATACCTCGAAAAACCAAATTAAACCAAAATGGATCGCAATATTGCGTAATATTTTTAAGGATCGGCAGAAATTCATTTTGCTAAGCGTGAACTTTCTCAGAAGATGCAATAGACTATCCCCTATTTAACTAAATGAAAATTCAGCGCGGATATTTTTTTCACAATAAAACTTTTATTTTAGGCGTGCTTCTTTAAAAATGATTAAAATTAACTTTTTTTTTAAAGCAATTAAATACATAACGTAGGCCAGTTTTTACATTTCTAATATCTTCAATAAATCCACAATAACAATATCCTAACTTTATCTAATTTTCGTTTCGAATTGTAATACATCATATATGGCTAGTTTTTATTGCACGGATTAGAGTTGATCTTAACAGCTTGAATAATAAAAATAGATGTTATACAGATCTTGTTTCCGGTGTTATTAGTGTTATCTTGTATTGTTGTTATATTTCACTATATTACCAAGATACTTAAAATATCTTTTAAATATACATTTAAAAATAGACATCACGGTAAATAATACAACGTGTACAACTGTACACGTCAACAAAATACGACTAGCTTATTGCATTGTTATTGTACTAAAGATTCTGCTCTATTCATGGGTATTCACCCATGCTTTGCTTTTATGATTGGGGGCTTTGCTTTTATGATAAACCTTTGCTTTTTATGATTGGGGTGGTTTTATGTATTGAGTATTATAGTTACTTAAAATATAGAAAATTAAAAAAGGGAATATTTGTTATGTAAGTCTCATGCGGTGTAGTAATACACAAAGGGGCTAAAAGTATGGGAGGGTACCAGATTAATGTACAGGAGATACCTACACTTGACTCTCTTGCTATAGGAAAGGCTTCTATAAAAGGGAGTTTCCCGGGTTAGAAGAATTAGGGGGCACAATAGATGTCAACATGTCGAAGTGCATTTCACCCCTTTATCACTATTACCACAACTGCTAGAGGGTAGTGAGAACGTTTGTGCACTTATTATAACATAGTTTTATAAATAACTAAGTTTAAGAATAATGTCACCTGCCTTACGTAATTCTTCATTTAGTCATGCACAGAGATCAGAAACACCCCTTACCATATTTTACTTTCATTGCCCAATAAATTTACATTTTTGTGAACGTAAGAATAAAGCCATTTAAACTTGAAGAAATACTGAAACGTGACTTTCTTAAAGTAAATGAAGATCCACTGTTTTTCTGAGCTCCAGTAAGTAGTCATTATTTACGTCTTTACTTTGTTTTTCTTTTTCTTGTCTTATTAAATAAAAATGAAGATTTATTAAAGGAAAATGAATTATGATGCAAAAACATTGTAGATGCATTGTCACTCATTCATCTCTAAAACCTAATAAAACTAATCGTCATAATAAATGTCATTTTGGTAATTAAAAACAAAAAAAAAAAGAAATGTACCATGGATGCGATTGGAAAATACATTTGTATATTAAAATAATGGCCTAATTTTGTTTCACTTGAGCCATAAACACTTTCTCAAACAGATGCCATACAGACAGACATATATCATTCCAAGAAAAACTATTTTGGTCTCGGGAGAAGCGCAAAACAGAAATATACAATATGTATTTTTGACCAATAACATAACTTTATCTATACTATGTATATATGGGAAATAAAAGGTCAGTCTATTTAGATAGATTATTAAAGTCACTACTCGACATTGCGGAAATAACTAAAGCTAATAACAAAAATCAAATATTAATGGAGGATAAAGTCATAACTTGTCAAAAATAGGCAGAGTTAATACATTGAATACGACATATATGCTGTTTTGTGGAAAAAAAATCAAAACTATTTCCACAGTTGAACTTATAATATAGAACGCAACCTGTGGAAAAAACAAAAAGGTACGAAATTTAACGCCATGTTATATTCTTATTCCCGGGAAGAGTGCTAGAATTATCTTTCTTAAAAGACACAGTGCTCTCATTTTATTAATTGAAAATTTAGTGCATGCATTATTCCACAACAAAGCAGATTTTTATCTTCAAATTGTATCTAACATTATTTAAAAATAACATTTCAGTTATTAGAATTCCTAAAGGGCTCCACACTCTACACGTTTTCATGTAATCTGAGTTAGATATATACTTTTCATCTTTGTCATCAGATCTCTCATGGACAGTTCAATCGCAAGGGTATCCTAAATGGCTCTACACTCTACAAGTTTCCATATAGTCTGAGTTAGATACCTCCTATTCATCTTTCTCATCAGATCTCCCATGTCCACTTCAATCGCAAGGATATCCTAAATGGTACTACACTCTACACGTTTTTCACGTAGTCTTGAATTAGAAACCTACCCTTTCATTTTCCTAATAATTTGTGTTGCCACACTGTATGCCCCTAGAATAGATACAAATACATTTTGTTCCTCAGAAGCTACACTTAGGCAGATTTTGATTAAAATAGTGAGATCCAATTAATAGAATATTGTATTTTAGTATTTTTTAATATATATTTTTAGTTAGAGCACCTATTACCAAATTGTGTTTACACAAATAATAATTAAAAAGACATCTCCAGATATGCCCACATATCAAATATTAGACTATTAAAATCCGTCGAAAGTTTGGCCAGTAAAATCAATTTTTTGGACTTTTAGGTCATGAAAGCAAACATAGAGCAAAAATCTCGACATTGATTTGTTTTACCCATTAAGTAACTCTCTCCATATTATAGATATATATTAAATCTTGAATTAGAAATCTACCCTTTCATCTTTCGTAACAGATTTCTCTTGGCTAATTTAAATTCTTTTCTGACACTCGGAGGCTTACTGTAGTGAGTATTAGTTTAGGAATCCCAAGTGATGTAGCTGGATCTACACTTTTTTAGGTAGTCTTGAGTCAGATACCTCCATTTTAGCTTTCCTATCAACTCTTTTGACCAAATCTTGTTTTATTCCGACCCTGATTTTACTATAGTATTCGAGAGCTAGGGGTCTTTATTTTATCTTATATTCTTCTTTTTTTGTAAGGTGATGATGACCTTTAAACATCAAGGAAAGCATTGTTTTTCATTTCTAAATTCATACTGCCACTCCACATGCTATATTACTTTTAATCACTTCAGAATTAAATAAATAAATATTTGTCCTGCTTAACTAATTTATTAATACTTTGTATATTTAATTGTATTTACAGTAAAATAAAACGTAAAAGAAATTATAATTATATCTTTATAATTTATCGGCGTCTAATGGGAATCTAATTTACTTGCATGATACGATAGTAACTTGGTTAAGTATGTGGCATTAGGTCATGAAGCTAGAAGATAAATGTGACGAGGGGAATCTCACTGCAATCAGTACATCTAGTTGTGAACTAAGCAAAGTAATCTTGTGGAATAACTGTTATTCAAGGTTACGACGGATGTTTACTACTAAAAACTTAGTGAGCATTTAAAAGCAGTCTTGTAATTTGTTTTCCCCTTAGGTCATTTCTGATAATGTTCGTGTGCAGTTTCTTGATAGCTCGCAAAATGAGACTCTTTGTCGAGATTGGATGGAGGGTGGTGGCGACAAATTTTATGCTTTGTACAAGCTGTTACCCACTGCTTTGCACGCAAATATTTTAGATTCAACATTGATTGTTAAGTTTGCAATATAATACAAATTATAATGACAATTAAAATTAGCTCAACACAATTAATTACAGTTGTTGAGATTTTTTCTTTTGTTCACACCTATATTAAAATATATGATACATCGACTCTTTTACAGATTCAAAGATAAGTATAAAAACAAAACTAATTTTTTTTTCTACACACGCACGCAGTGTAGATTTGTGTATATTTGTCACCGAAGTGCTTTATTGTAAACAACATTTTTTGTACTGCAATTGGAACAAATACTTTCGCTGATTCTGAAGCATGCAACATAAACAGTCCATGAGATAACATCGACTTCTTATATCTACGCCTGCTATGTGTATGTTTACCATTGTGGTTTGTTAATAGTTACCGAGAAGCAAACATTTACTGGAAATCTAAGTCTTTTAATTGAAATGGAAAATTATTGAGAATGATTGGAATTCTTGGGATAAATACAGATTCTTTTCTACCTCAGCCTGTTAAGGTAATCGTCTGAATAATATGAGTTTTTAATTATTTAACTTTTAACCGTGTTCCATTGCATAACTGGAGGTTATTCAAATTTCTCATAAATATGATTGGAATACCCACTTTTAAATTTAATGTGTGTATTGGTAAACCTAAAACTCACAGAGTATTTAGAAACTGTAGGATACTAGCCACTCTTATTTATTTGCTTTCTAGCAATCATATAAATATAAATCTCAAATCAGTAGATTATTTAAACATTTAGTAGAACTTGTATTTTTAATCAATTATTAGTCCTAAAGTTAAACTTACGGGAAATTGTTTGATATTTAGAGCAGTTTTTAATCCCGTTATTGACTTTTCCCAGGGGTGAAAAGAAGTTGCTCTGAAAGCTCTATAATCATACATATTTTATAGAAATCGGCCAAGTAATTTCCGAGATTAATGCGATCAAAAAATGTTTCCGATATTGGCGCGGAAAAAATCAAAAAAATTGGTGTTCTTAAGACAACCCGATGGAAGAAATATGAAAATGTTTAAAATATTTTAGTCCAAAATAAGTTAATAACACTTTTCAAAATGTTATACATTGGTTTAAGATATTCCTAAGCTAGTGTTAAATTATTGAAGATGAATGACTTAATCAGATGTTATAAATGTGTATCATTATAATGGTTGCTATGGTAACTAAATTTGTTTATACAAGTAAAATAAAGTTTAAAACATTATCCAAAATATTTCACAATGGTCTTTATTATCATAACTCAACCTCTAACTGAGATATTGAAAAACAACTCAACATTAAAACCTTCTTCTGAGTGTAGACTATGATGTTATCAATTATCTCTAAAATTGGTTCAATAGTTTTTAAGTTCTGAGAAGACAAACGTAGATCCTCCTCTGGTATAGGTTAGTTATTAGAGACATGGTAAAGATATACAATAAATTTGGACTCTGTAAATAGGGTAGTTTGGTATTAACAATATAAGTTACAAAATGGTATTTTCTTCCAGTTTTTGCTTTCCCAAAATGTATGTAGTA
Organism: Aphrophora alni; assembly: GCA_963513935.1. Lineage (NCBI taxonomy): Eukaryota > Metazoa > Arthropoda > Insecta > Hemiptera > Aphrophoridae > Aphrophora > Aphrophora alni. The sequence continues at coordinate 138,637,154 of OY740765.1, read as the reverse complement.
TACGAAAAGTTTATGTGATGGCACAAAAAAATCAACATAGAATTTGTGTGTATATATATCCATTTTCAGGTCCCTCTGGGTCCTACCTAGTGGTTTATGTAACGATACGTCTGTCGTCTGTCACATATGCAGCGTGATATAGTTAGAAATTATAATAAAAATTGATAAGTGAGTATATTTTGTAATTTATCGCCCCTTTAGAGGAAAATATATTTGCTATATTTGCTCAATTAGTGTGACACGATAGTAACTCTTTTAAGTTTGTGCCATTAGATCATGAAGTTAGAAGATAAACGTGATAGGGGAAAGCAACGCAATCAGTCAATCAAATTTTAAACTAAGCAGTAATCTTATGGAATAACTGTTATTATATGTTACCTCCATAAGATGGATGAAGTGAATTTCACTGATACGTTAAAAGATACCTTAAAAGACGATGCCAACCACACTTTTTTCGAGTGTGTAAGGTGGGTGCCACTTGTAAATGTAACATGTTTAGGGCTATCTGCAGATTTAATTTAATTTTCTATATTTTGTAACATGTAAATGTGAAAATTTTTGAAGGACGTTTTAAGTTGTTCTCTTTTGGATTTCAAATTTCGATATACGTCTGTCTGGCTGTAGACTTTTCGAGGCTTCGTAAGCAAGAATGTTGTAGTGGTCAATGGTCGTCATTGCACTAACATAACTTGTGCTTATCGCTTCTGCGCATGCCCTGGCTGAAGTAAACTCACATTATGTGAAAGTTGGGTAATTGACGAAATATTAAGAAATATTCACTTTGTTAATAATTTATGAGTTACGATTTTCTTTTGTTTACCCTGTAATATGTCTTGTGTTGTATTTCATTGTTTGGAACTCTTATAGATGATTGGTAGTCATCAGAAACATAAAATCAAACTTTTTGTGATTTCATCAAAATCCTAATATAATGTCTACTAATAAATCAAAAGGTTCCCGATATTCTAGACAATATGAGGCAAATAAGATCATAAAAGTTTAACCAATATCGGCAACGACATCACGCAAATATGTGGAGCCGTGAAGCAATAACCAAACTTTTCCTATTTTACCGAATATCTCTTACACGACATATGTCAAAGCAAACGAGAATACATTGTGTGTAAGTTAATTTTCTTATTGGAAACAAAGTTGTATCTGTGAGATTTGGGAACAAGTAATATTAGCCTAGATTCTTCTCTTGGAAACATTTCCTTACCCAGTATACGAAGTGTAGTTTGACATTCGTTTTTCGATTTAACTTCACATTTTACGGTTAGAAAACTGAAAAACTAATTTTCGACTTCCGTCATCGTTGTCATTGTTGTCTGTACGTAAGCAGGATATCGACCACAAAAATTAAGAACATGCATTTTAATACAGGATTATAATGGGGTCATATAAAATTTTGAAAAATTGAATTAAAAATGTCGAAATGACAACTATTTTAAATATTTCGTTCATATCTGTTAGATAAAAATTTGCAGATTTAAATTATGCATGCAATGGTACCGTTTGATTTTTATTTTATTTTGTCATAACTCAGGCTTTGATTTTATGTCCTATAAAGGTAAAAATTACGGTTATTTGATAATCGTATGGCACGATTTTGATCAAATATGGCTAACGTGTATCTTCTATGAACGCAATTAAAAGGTATTGATTGTATTTTCACATAAATGCCGGTTCGGATAGGTATAAAACTATAAAAAATTGTCTACGGAGCTGTTATAAAAGACCAAGTGTCTCAAAATCAACTCCGTTTATGTCGATAAATTTTGGTGAAATGTGAAGATTACTGATCCAAACCTGGGTGTCAAAATGACCATTTAAATAATTATGGTTCAGGAATAATTGTCATAAATGGAAAATGAACCTTGACAGCCTTTATTGCAAACTCAATTTCAATTAAACACGATTTACGCTAATTCTGATTAAAATCTTCAAAACATTTTTTTTTTTTATTAAAAAAGATTAAGATGATGCTTCTATACTAAATTATATTTCATAAGAAATAAGTGGGTTTAAGTCAATATTAGAAAATATTACATTTATTTATTTCTCTGGTACAAATACATCTTTGGGGGAGTTGTGGCAGTGAATATTAATTTTGGTGTTGTAGATGAGTGAGTGCGAAAGGTAATGCAATATTTAGACACTGTTTAATATTATTGCTTTTTGCTGAACTTTGAAAAATTATGTGAAAATAAAATTTAGTTATTCGACACTGCAAGGCTTTGTTTTGCTGGAAACTCCAGTCCACGGAACCCTATATGGTATATTATTAACTGTATCTCAGGGTATTGCTTACATTCTCGTACTACATAACTTTTTTTTTTTTGGGAATTGTTTGCAATGCTCGAGTGTAATAAGCTATTCGTAATATACTATTCACGAAAGTACATGAATTTACGGTTATCGGATCATTGTCCGAAATTGTGTGACATGAACGAATGTTAGGGGTTCCATAGGATTTGAACTAGAAATGGTCTTTTGGATTGTGACTTCCGCTACTAACCTAACCAACTAAGCTCATAATTTATTAATCCAGCAGGTTCGACTCCATATCTAACCTTACCAATCAAATAATCTACTGGTTCAGTTGATATCTCTAGAAACCTCTGATATTAATGAGTGGATCCCCTCCACAATGATGTTTATTTCACTTATTGGCTCCCAAGTTGGTTCGGTTCAATATTTTATTATTTGTTGTAGTTGTGTCCCTACATTGTCAGGGAAGTATGTAGTCGACCTGAAAAGAGAGGTCTGCATACCCAAGTAATACTAAATTAAAACTGGAGGTCGTCCGTTATCCATAATTTGCATATTAAATGCTACGTTCCCCTTTAGTCACGCAGCGATAGTCATATGCTCATTCACCCTTTGAGTTAGAATCCCACCTCTCTGTTTCACTGCTACAGCAGCATCCCTTTGTTGGTCTGCTGCAGCAATACGTTGCTCGGGTAATACCAGCGTGGAGGCGTTCAGGTCTGCACTCGATCACCTCCTTCCTCATACTCAAAAAACAGAGGACTTAGGGAGACCACGAATCATTACAAAGGATATTCGCCAATAGCATCTTGGCCATAATTAATAACACTTCCGCGCTACGTCTTTCATTTACTGATCAAAATTTCTCTAGTATCAGGTGATTAAAATACAGTAAATACGCAAATATATTTTAAATAATATTTTTAAAAAAAGTAATTCCTAGTACTAGATATAATCGGACTTGTGTTGTAACCGAAACGTTACCTGTTGAAAAACGTCATTCTAAGTGGTAAATGTTTTTGTTTAATGAAAAACACATACAAGACGTTCAGCAATGATTTAAAACAGTTTCCGAGGACCAAGGTGCTACGTCGTAATGCAGTGCGGCAGTTGATTTAGAAATTATTAGTAACCTGTTCAGTGTGTGACGCGGTCAGACCTGAAAGGACATCAATTTTGATAGAGTATCAATGATCGAAGAAGTATATAGAAAATTGTTTCAACAGGAGGTGTCTCATGTAACATAACCTACAAAGCTTTATAATAAAGCTCAGTTCTACGCCCTTACAAAATTACAGTTGTTTATTAATTTTAAAACTGGTATACTGGTATTAGTGATAAGGCATTTTAGGTGGGTTTGTGTTTTTCTTGACCATGAACGAGAGAACGTTTTAGATTTTATATTTCCCCCCATTAAATCCAAGACTCGTCGCTGTATAAAGAAAGATTGGGATTTATGTCTTTGACATTGTCAGCTGTCAACACTACTGTTACAATATGCTGTATCCTTTCATTGGGTTTTCATTCAAAACTTAGTGTATTTGAAAATTTCCACACAACAGATGATTTTCAGAAGACCGTCACAAAACTCTTCGGGATGTTGACTGTAGAATACTGAACAAAATATAGGAGAATACAATTTAAATAAATTTAATGTCTGGAGACTACAGACGAACACTTTCAAGATTCCTTGTAACAAAGACATTATATTAAAAGAATAATCCTATTTTTTATAATTTTATTGTAATACTATAATTATAAATATACATTTATTTTAATATATTTAATAGGACATTTGCCATCATTTGTGTACAAACAACTTTTTTTTTTATTTACTAATACGAATAATAATATTCAACAACAATACGAATAATCTATCATGTATTTTAATGATTAGGTTTAGATAAATATTAAATATTTTACCAAAATATTTCAGAAATGATGTTATTAATAACAGCTCCACGGATGATTGATTTGATTTCTACCTAAATTTAGAGATAATGGCTCCTAGTTTGTGTTGGTTCTTGTTGGCTACTTTTGAGTAAAATTTAAGCAAAGTTGTTTCAACCGATTTTGAGTTTCGATTTACAGCAGCTACCCGCAAATTTAATGTTATTGAACAACAATGTGGTGAAGGAATTCCAACTTACCACTTTTTAAAATTTGTACATTTATTTTGGTCTTGGAGCATTACACAGACGACGTACAGCCATTCCAATAATACCATTAGGTCCAAACTACAGTGTGGGAATTCCAAAGTGCTCTAGCTGGATCCATATCCTTTAGTGTCCAATTTATCTAAAGTATCTAAGTTATCTAAAGTAAACCCAATCATATTATGTCACGCGAGTGTCTGTCTATGAATAAGTTGCAACAAGCCTACACAGACAAGAAGATAAATCCTATATATTTCAAACTTTGCATTTATATTCTATGTATTCTACCACATGTAGGGAAAATATAGCGGTATCAAAACAAATTACTCTAGGGTAGTTAAGGGGCAAAAACTACCGAGTTGAAAAGTTTTATTTTTGGAAATATTATCAGCGGATAATCAGATTAAACTAGAATATTCTGATTACGAATATGTAGGTTTATTTGACGTATAAATTAATATGTTGACATGAAGGGTTTATATTTAGGGTTCGTATATGCCTACGGATCCCAAGTCGTGTGGTTTAATGAACAATTTCGTAATAAGAACTCAACAACCCTTCTTTTGTATTGATCAGGAATGCAGAGTATTTAACAATTTTACAATTTTGAAGCACATACAATCGCAAATTATCTTGAAAATCTGCGGCATTTCACACATCGTTTACATCTAATTTTTTAAAATATACGGTATATGACAAACATGTGGGATATTTTCTTTATAAATCCCATAACAACTACATTTTTATTAGCATTTAAACTATATTGCCACTTTCTGTGGGTAAGACTCACATTTCTTTAAATAATTTTCCTCTGAGGTAAATCTTAACTTTGTGTTTATATTGAAAAACTGCATTTAAGTCATTATAAATACTCCCTTTAACTCTTTGAAACCAGGTTTTTCTTTCTTGTTCTGGGTTAAAGAATAATATATTTACTACCTGTAAGATGTGAACATTAAAGGCTGTTAGTGAAACTACTGGGTAGAATGAGCAATAAGAAAGTATCATTTATTTGATGTTAAATGACTGGTAATACTTATAGGCTTAGTGATTGATAGGCGTAAGGCGGCATCACTTAATCAAGGATTGGTTCCGAAGGTTTGGGTTCGAACCCCACCTAAAACAACGTTTTTTTTGTGCAGTTTGGTTTACTCCAACTTGTGATGTTTCGGTGCAAGGGCCTACTATAAATATTAATGATTGGATTAAGTGGCAGGTTGACGAGGTTTGTTCGAAATAAATTGCAAAAAAACACCAACTTTGAAAGCTTTATTTTTGATGATGTGAAGTGTAACGTTTGACAAAGTTTATCATGAAACACCCAGCATGTGCTTGCTTACTAGAGTGTACATGTGTTAGTAAATTCGAAAATCATATCTTTGTTCATGCTATGTTAACTCATTTTACAAACCATTCGGCAGGTTCGTTAATTAATTAAAATTAATTGGTAAATTTTAAAATGGCCACAGATTAAAAAAATTCATAATACAATAATTTTTCACCAGAACGTCTCACAATAGCTCAGTTTGTGCAGCTTTAAGGAAACTGGGACAAAAAAATCTTTATTATATATATCCTTACATTGATATCAATATCTGGCGTTATTGATGCCACCACTTACTCAATTCGTAGTCTCAAATGTTCGATGTACAGAATAATTTCACCGTAGACATTTTGTTGAATAAATAAAATCCTTAGTTGTAATGTGCGACAGTGTGAGACTTCTTTCCAACTCTTCCAATTCAAGGCCGAGGAAATTGATCATTTTGCAGTTATTTTTCCTTAATGAATGACTATAAGGTCACACACTAAACCAAAAGAAGGAACAAACTTTCCACCCCCTCCCCCTATGGTTCAGTTCGAAAAATACTTGTATTTACAATTTGGGTTTCATTCTACTTATTTGTTGACATGTAATAGCTAATTCATTCATTATTTAAATATTCTAAGCTTTCGATCCAGGGCTATCCCAATTATGATATAATATATATTTATATCTAACTTTCTTTTAGGTAAATTTTATAAACCTTCCTCAAACAAATTATATGTTATAAGTTGGGCTTGACATTATATACCCTACTATTTTTTTGTGAATTAAAAAAAAAACTTTCATAATGCACTAAAAAAACCTGCCACTTAAGAGTAACATAGGGGCAGTTATAGTGTTTAGTTCGTAAACTGAGAAAGTAAACAAAATAATCGTCCATTGAACCGCTAAAATATAATTATTAAAAATATAACATTATATAAAATATAATGTTTCTTCGTCCAAGAAACATAATTTCCTAAAATATCTTCAGATTTCAATAAAAACTCTCAAAATATCATGAACACTATAGATTTAAACAATACTTACACTTTAATAATATCTTAGTTTCGAAATTCAGGCCCTAAATATAAATTTTAATGAGTTTTCCAACCCCAGTAGAGTTTTCTCCGGATTAGTACAGACTTAAGTGAGATGCATGGAAGAGGCAGCTAATGTTTCAATTTGTAAGCCCTCTCCCTTCTTAACAGGACAAACTTACTTTGAAAGTTAAACTAACTTGGCAAAATTTGTCACAACTTTTACAAATGTAATTTAGACTGATTTTAAAGACAAGAGAAAGATATTGCTTTACAATATTTAAAGAAATGTTTACATCATCATTATAATTTAAATTAGACACTTTGGACGAATAAACATAAAACACATGGCTTGGGATATGTTCATATACAAACACTGATATCACTGTAATGAAAAGCATTCTTCTCTATGTGCAAGTGCTATTCATGTCACACAAATGTCGAAACAGTTTAACACATAATGACCCACTATCCTAAAATTAGCATTGCACTAACTCTACTATAAAACCAAACAAGTTGAGGGCGCCATCATGGTACTTACCCGGCCACATTGTAGAAAGTAATATAAACAGATCATCTAAATGTAGAGTCCAAAAGATGGTTTCTTGGGCACTTTGTAGGAAATGTTAAATTGCATTGGTTATATCAAGGAATCTTACAGTCGGGTAAATTTGTTTAAAACAGTAGTTGTTAGACGTGTTTTTGAACCTCTTAATTGTATATATCACTACTCTCTTGACGTTGGCTAGTCCATAACAGGCCTAATGGAAATGTATAGGCCTATATTAAAACATCTTTATCCAAATTTGTAGATACGTGAAGGAGCCAACACTCACTAGGCTAGTGTCTGTAACTCGGCTCTACTGGGTTTGTTTCATAACTACAAGAATATCACATTTTCTTCGAATTTGGTTCAGCAAAGATTAGTAAAAAAAAAACGATTACTAAACCTACCCTATACTTTATATTCTGAGTAATAATTATAGAAATAACTTTTAATGAATTCTATATATAAAACTAATTCAATGTAATGTAACAATGTAATGTACTGTTCAATTTTAATGTAACAGCAGATATTTCTTGTTGAAACTCCATATTCAAGGATAAAATAAAGCAATAAAGCTTAAAGTTTCAAAATATTTATATATATATAAAAGTTTTGAAACTTTAAGCTTTATTGCTTTATTTTATCCTTATTATAGTTCAGTCTAAAATTGACATATTTATCTTTAAAAAGATAAACAAATTATTGTTAATGTTTTTTACGAAAACTAAAATATAATTTGCGAAATTGGTGTTGTATTCAAACCATTGCCGTCAATTTCCAATCTTGTCAACTACTTTAATTTAATCTGGCCCCTCCATCTACATTACCACGAAAATGCACAGGAAAAAAACCTTAGCCTAGGATTCAGTACATAGGTAAACCACAAGGGAAGTAGGTTTAAACTCTATTTCAATATATGTTATTTCTGAGGAGAAAAACGTTATTTATTCTATTTTATGTGATTCATTTGATATCGAGTTTATAGTATAGTTTGGTGTTTTAATAAAATAAAATTTCAATTTAAGCCACGCCTACTTCCTGTACAGTTTGTTTAAAACTAACTTCTATATTTAACTCTATATTGAGCTGTTTCAGCCTTCAAGTTGGCGAGACTTTGTGACATTGTCGACTTTTCAATGACACTGCATGGAAAGTCAGCGTAATTCGTTTTGAACAATAATCTCTGAATAACTAATAAATCAGTTGATAATAATTCTCAATAACAATAAAGTTAAGGTGCGGAAAGACTATTAAATATGAAAAATATTAATACAACTGTATGTGTTAAATTGGATGTGAAAAACGATCTTTTACAATGGATAGGAAGTAATTCGTAAAATACAATAACTCAATGACGTCATTGGAACTACAGAGAGACCGCTTTCCCGTTTAAAATATACTGAACATGTTTTTAGGTCAACGAAATACCCAAATCTGTGTTTACTAAATCAATAAAGACATGTTAACAACACTAAACAAGATTAGGTTTCAGGCCACGCGGTAACGCAACGAGGCTTTTCCGCAACATTAGTTTGGTTTTGTGAATAATCCTAAGACTATATTTCATGGCAACAGTGTAATAAATTATTTGTTTTTGTGTTATCTTATCCAAGCATAATATTTTGACGTCATCTAATTTTGGCCTTCACTATATACATTTTGAGAACACTGATATCTAAAAAATGTAATAACAAGCCAAATAAATAAAAACAAGTTGAGCTATCATGGTACGTACCCAGTTCCAACACAGTAATACAAGTAATGTCCAAAAGTTGGGGTTTTGGGCCTTGTAGGAAATGTTAAATTTTATTGTTAGATTAGGTTGTCTATCCAATAAGATAACTTCGTTTAAAATATTTGTTATAAAAACTATTAATTGTAAATACCACTAATTTCCTAGCATTGGCTAATCATTATTAACCTGACATAACTCGTAGATATGAATATATTTAAAAGTCCACTCTCTTTATTCGTGTCAATGCCTTGCCTCTGAAGGGTTTCGAAGCTGTCTTACATGAAGAAGCATCCACTTGCAACTCTCGTGACGGTAATTGGACTCGTACCTATATGAATATCACTGTCACGGTAGAGTTTGTGGTATCCACATTTTTCACGGGATATAATGAGTTGCCTAGCCAGGCGTTTATCAAATACTAAATGTAACTATGCCCCCCCCTTCCTTCCGAGAAGTAGGAGAGCGTAGCGCAGGCCTACAGCGGACACACCTTAGGGTACGAACAGAACAAGTAGGTCGCGGTGGAGTTGGAGGTCGCGGTGGATGCTACTAGTTAAGTCGCGGTCGATGTCGACAGCACATAGCAAGGAGGTTACTTGCGCTGCTCAGTCGAGCTAGGACCACTGTCAAGTGAAGTAGTTTGATGAAATTTGATTGACAAAAAGATTGTGCTTTTGCGATGATGTGTGAACTTTCCAAACTGCATTGGTGCCATCGATGGGAAGCATTGCAGAATAAAGGGTCCCACTCATTCTGGCTCTATGTATTTTAATTAAAAACATTTATTTTCTATTATTTTGCAAGCAGTAGCCGACGACCATTACAAGTTTGTGTGTATTGATGTTGGAGGTTATGGGAAACAAAGTGATGGGGGTACGTTTGCTGCCTCTGATGTTGGTCGTTTATTAGAAAGTAATAAATTGCCTATACATGAAGACACAGAGATTCCCTTTACCGATATCAAAGTTCCATATGTGTTTATTGCAGATGAAGCTTACCACTACAGAAGAACATCATGAGACCTTATGGTAAAAACAACTTAGGCGATGCTGAAGAGATATTTAATATAAGACTATCAAGGGCTAGAAAAACCGTCGAGTGTGCTTTTGGAATCGTATTTGCTAAGTGGCGTATCGTGAGTAATTGCATAGAAACGACTCCTTCTACTGCGGATAATATTATTAAAGCAGTTTGTATTTTACACAACCTAGTTATTGATATGGATGGATTCAGTGGTTCAATGGATTCCACCCATTCCAGCAAGATCAAACCTCACCAGGGCTGGAAGATCTAGAAACGCGGCAGCAAAAGAAGCAAAGTGTATAAGAAGAAAGTTTGTAAATTATTTCGTTAACAATCTGCTGGAAAGATAGGCCAACTTAATGTGTAAAAATACCTTTATAATGCAGCTGTAAATTGGTTAAACCTGATTAACTCTTTGAACAGTTTTGATTGTTTTACAACTCTACATTAACTACTTAATATCAGATTCTATCCTTTCTTTTTAAGTAAATTGCACGTTTTATTAATTAGCTTATTGTGCCTAAATGGTAGTGAAATATAATTTGACTAGTGTAACTTAACTAGTCTACAATAATAGGCCTCTATAATAACTGTTTATCTTTTATTTTGATTATTCTCATTTGTATTAATTACCTGACAGACGCCAGACGTGTTCTATGCGAGCTGCTGTGGAGGGGGATGGCAACTTGGTCTTGAACGCACCAATCACAGGGAAGAATCCTTGTAGACCGCGCAGAAGGCATCCATGTAAAAACAAACTCATTTGATTTTCAAAAGCATCGATGTAAACCTCCTGGATGGCATCGCGCTAAACCTCCACCGCGACTTACCTGCTCTGTTCTCTTCCATTCACTACAATGTGTTTGTTTTACATAGATGTCGACATCGACCGCGACTTAACTAGTAGCATCCACCGCGACCCACTTGTTCTGTTCGTACCCTTAGTGCTCGCTTTTGAAATTGGACAGTCCATTTAGCTGTGAGTTATATCTAAATTCAACATGTCGTTTACTATCGAAGAAATTACCACTTATTCGAATTTGGGAAATGGATCGGGGATCCCCTAATGAATTCGCCTGACACGCACCATAAAGTTATATTAAAATAACAAATTATTTCGTAAGAAAAACCAACGCGATGGTCGGTTAGGCTGAGTGATGTAAACTTGTGCAAACCATTTGATTACATTACATTTGAAGGTCACGTAATTAAATTATAAGGACGTAAGTTATAGTCCTATATATATAATTAGTTAATAGTTATAAATTTAGGGACTCGTACAAAAATGGCTGGTCAAGTGGGACGAATCGATGGCATATCAGTAAGGTCGGTCGGGTCGAAAAATTATATAATCAATGGTACTCACCTCAATTAATTCCCCATTATTCCTAACTCTCCCCAATGGGACCCGAGGCAGCATTGTTGCTTTTTACCGAGAAACTAGTCGCCGCAAGATGATACCAATATATACTGAATTGAAATTTACAAATTATTATCTATTTTAGTTGAATACACAACTCTATTAGTTGAATAACACGAATTATGTACAAAAACTGTTTAAAACCATTTTCCCGACATTTATGAATATCAATATGGTTTCTTATGGACCCAGTATATAGTCGCCTATAGCAAGTTTTATACACCTCTCAACAACAACGACGGACTAACGGCATGTGGAATATCTATTTTATTTATACAAAATTAATAAATTTGTGTCATAAAAAGAGTTATCTAAGATGGAACATTTCTTTAATTGCAGGAAAATACGGTGTTCGAATTTTTATAAGAGCAAGGCTCGAACTCAACAATCTTTTTAGAATTCCTGAAAATTAATACATTTTTGTCTTTAAAAGAGTTATCTAAATCTAAAATGGAGCTATTGTGTCAAATCACCGTCTAACGCAGTTAAGTACCTTATAATCACGAAAATAGTCCCCCAGCTTCCTAAGATTTACAAATTGATAATTACCATAACAAAACAATGCTTTTGCATTTAAATGAACCCCGATGTACATCTAACCTGATTTGATGAAAGTATTAAATAAATATTTGTTTCTATCTTGTGTAAAGTTGTAAATCGTCTCGGTCATCATCGCCTGTTAAAAAAAAAGGAGTAAAGACGATGAAATAAAGAATCCTTATGCCTTGAATACTTTAATAGTGTTATGATCGAAAAATAACACGAGTTGATCAAGAGAGTCCTGATAGATAAAACGAAACCAAGCGATCTAACTAAAACTACATGGAAAAAGTGTAGATCCACCTGGGAAACTCGGGATTGGTAAGTGCGTACTCATTATAAAGAGTCCCTGAGGGGTATTAGGTAAATAAAAATTATCTTGTTACCTAATAATAATGAAAAATGTATTTTCCCGTTTCTTTCCTTAATGGACTAGGAATCTTAATAACTTATATTTTTGTTTATATATTTTATGAAAGTAAACGAATTTCACATTAAACCAACTTTATTTGTGGCAGCTCTTTCACCGATAGGAACCGTCAGACATCTAAGATCAAAATCTTACTTATGCAAACAACAGGACTGAGAGAGATGGGGAGGTCCTTAAGCACATTGATCTGAGAAAACCTGAGCGAGGAAGGACCTATGGTTAATAGGTTTTAATGGAGGGATTGGTTGAGAATCACTTGCTTATTAAGATTAGAAGTCGGCTTTTGAATAGATCTATTCATTTTCAAAATTTTAAAATTATTTAATCTTTTGCTTTTTTGTTCAACATGTACAGTTTGACATTATCAATTGGATCAAAACTATGGAAGATTCTAAAAAATAGTAAAATTTGAGTAAATTTGACCATATTTCCAACAATGTAGATTGTTCCAAAAATGTTCCTTAACCCTAGTTCTAACAGACCTACCAGTTTGATTTAAACTGAAGATTCGACGTAATTAATTTATCCAAGGCTTTGTTTTAGATAAAAATGCGATTATTTTTTTCAATTTATTACGATCAATGAAGATAACAGAAATGTAAATCTCTTCCAAATTCCCTGTTAAAATCCTTTCAAAGAAATTAATTTCAACACTTTTTATAAAATATGGTGCAAAAAACAAATTTATTGGTGATGTTTGTCCGAGTTGAATATACATGTAGTTAAATGCGATATTTTATGTCATTTGAAAGAGTTAATAATTGCGCCATATCTGCTTATGTTTCTGTCCACCTGTTGAAATAGGGTTCCAGCGTAATATTTTGTTTTATTATTTATAAAATGTTAAATTTCATGCTAAAACAATAGTGAACTTATAATTCAGTATCTAAATTATATTAAACATCTTACTAAAATTTACGTGTAGTGCTTATTAACAGAACAATACGCTTACGTTCTAAGGGACCAAAGTAGACAAATTGTTTAAATTGAGACCAATGGCCAACTGGACTATCCACTATTTTGAATCTACAAACCTATCATGTAGATTGGTATATCACCCTGAAACTAGCTGGCCAAATAATAATGAACTAGATTGAAAATGTTCAAGGAAACCTGCTACACAATCAAATCCAATACTAAAGCCACTTTTGATGACACTAAAAACCAGGTTCGAAGAAGTGGAGGAAGTCCTGACTATTGAGGGTCAGATAAAGGATAAGTGTTTCTTAAGATAGAAGAGAATGTAAGAAGCAAACACTATAAAAAATATTTAAGTTAGGACACAAGAAATTAGAAAAAATAAGGAAGACCCTTGTAAGAGATGGTTCATTTTTATGTGTGTGCTTTAAGGCGAAAACCATTTCAGTCATTATCACCTTCAGTGATGGTTCAAGGATATGGTAGAAAATATGACATGAGTCATGATCGTCCGAAAAAGGATGAGAGTCGCCCATGACAGAATAGAATAGAAGAATCAAATACTGTCAACATTATTTATGTTGGGAGAACAGAATTCACAGAGGAATATTGGAAAGACCCTCCCCCCCATTAGATGGCTTGAGGATGTGACCTAAATCAATGGTTTCAGAAGATTGGAAAGGATCTCTCAAAATAAAAGGGAATTGTGGAAGAAAATACTGTAAATAGGAGTTAACTTGGCAAACCAATAAGAACAAGAAAATTAGGAAAACCACAGAATAGGTGGTTAGAGGATGGAAAGGAAGACAGGAGTGATAAGGATCGAAATATGAAAAATTGTCATTAAAGATATAAGTGAATGGAGTCAGCTCTTGAAAAAGAAGGTAAGAGCTAACCAGGGCTAATCACCGGAAGGAAAGAGCATGAAATAAGATCAATTTGATTTAGTTAATAACGATATTTAGACTAGATTAAGTTCGGTTTATGTGACAGATGTAAGTCACATGAATTTTTGTTCTATTTTGAAACTTAAAGTTTAAAAATAAATCAAGTGTCAATATTACAAAAGGAAGAACATTATAACTTAACAAAGTTTTAAACTTTTCTTCTTTTATCTAGTTTCTGCCTTTGTCTGTTACTTCCTTATTTATATTTCTTTATAAACTTGTATTTCACGTAAAAACTTTCCGAAAGAAAGTTTTCAACGTTTCATAAACATAATTTTGAAGTAATTTAAAAACTTTACTCTCATCAAGTTGTATACACTGTGGGCGTTACAAAGCTTAGAAGTCCTGAGGCAATAACAACGCTGTTTCTTCTGTTTCAAACATTTGGTATTTATTTAAAGAAGAAAAATGTAATGTTCAAATTTTAATCAGGTGGAAATTTGTATTATATCTCGATAAACTGTTTTCAGTTTAAACATCTTGCTATTGAAGATTAATCATGTTACTAAAATTATTAAACTTGACTTAGAAGTTTATTAAATTAAAATGTTACATTAACATTTAAATATTTTTCTAAGATTTATATTTATAATTTACAGAAACAAAAATGGTTAATATTTACATATTTAAACTTTGATTTGGTTTTGTTTATTTTAATGCGAGACAAAAGTTTAGAAGGTAATACAACTGCCTGGTCAAACTTGAATAAAATATTAGTAAAATTTATGCTGTAATAATTTTGACTCCTTGATATTTTATCTAAAGTAGAATGTGAAGGAAATTTGATTTTTGTATATTTGGGATTGGATAGGGAGGTCTAGTTTGCAGAGTTACATTCTATTATACAAAATAACATTAAATTAGGCGTTTATTGAACTTTATATTTGAAAATTTTAATTCCCCCCCTCCATATTTATTTGTGTAGGTGAATATTTAACTTGTTATGCATAAACAACATTTCTAAGTTGCAGCTTTCTACTTTTCCTACATTAAATTTATGTAACCCTTAGGTACTTTTTTTTACACCCCACTATACATTTTAGTATTTTTATTTATTTTTTATTTGTTAAGGTATTATTATTATTTTATGTATTTAGTTTATTTAATAATATGTTGTTGTTTTTCTATATGTTGGTAATATTAATTTTGTATTTAATTCACGTTATTTGTTATATACTAAGTTTAGGGTGAGTTTGGTAATCGTAAAATATTTTGAATTTAGATTTTTGATGGAACTTCATGTTTCATAACATCAGGATATTGATAAATAACCGTCTGCCAGTCACATTGTTCTTCTTATTTTCGTCGTATCGTTGTCGTCTGTACGTATGCATTATAACGGTCTTAAGAATGAATATGGGAACATGAAATGTGTCACATAGAACCCTATTGAAATTTAGAAAAATAAAATTGAAAACATCGAAATGACGGCCAGTTTTTAAAATCATATTTCAAGCGTTATTCTACTTATAACTCATTAAATTAAATAAGCATTTGCATATTTCGATTCTGCCTTTAATTGTACTAAAACTATCTCTCAACAAATATAGATATCGGAGTTATTGTGAAAAATGCAATTTCAAACCCTAACTTTCCATGAAAATTAGCTGACTTTCATTTAGTTATGAGATACGGCATCGACAAGAGCGTAGCGAGTGAAAACAGTTTAAACACATACACATCTATGAGATCCCCAAGGGCTTAACTGAAATCATGAAAGTAGTGATATAGATCATTAAGATGATCACAAAACCCATGTAACAAGTCTTTTAAACAATCTTACCGTACTGGGTGAAACCCAACACAGTTCAACGTTTTTACAAGGCCCAAGAAACATACTTTAGCGCATTGCATTTAAAGTATTGTATGATGGGGCTGGATAAGTACCATGACTGCACCAATTAACTTGTTTAAAATTTTGTATGGGATTATGTAGTAATAATGGTCCCAACTTCATTCTTCACATAAAGACAATATATAATATTAACCCTACTTTACATTTTTCCTGGAAGATATTATAATCACAGTTATAAATCTATGGACAGATTTTGTCTTAAAGTTCACTCCAACAACTTTAAATCACGTAACCTATTTTACAGTTTATTGAATTTATGTTTTTACATTGCTGTGTTATCTTAGTCGCAATATACTTTACACAGCAGTCTAATCATACAACAATATGTATGCGGTACAGAGAGGTAAATATTTAACAAGAGAGTTGGTAATTTATGACTTAACTTCATACAGATGAAAAAGAAAACAACTTGACAGGAAACAAATAGGACGCTCATTTGTAAATGACGGTGCAGCATGGAATATTTACCCCACTAACGAAATCTTAAAAATTAACCTATTTTAGAAATGTTATGTTTGGCAAAAAGGAAAGATGTACAAATGTTCCATTAATAAATAGTAGGCATAGTGTTGTAATCATTCCATAACTTACTTTTTATAATATCGCATATCACCTGTGAAAGTGATTTGTTTAATTTATTTAGAAAATTACTAAAATTGAAATTTCTACCATGTATGTAAACTCCAGAAGGTTATGAAATGTGTATTGATCCTTAATACTGGTGTTATGTGTTTACATATTTTTTTATCTATGCAAGGCAATATTTCGGGAGTTGATTCTAGAGCAAAAATAAGAAAACAAAACTTTATAAATATTGTTTCGGAAACCTTTCGTTTTCACTCTGTAGGCTACTTTGTGTTTCACAAAAAAAAATTAATAATAAAAATAAAATAAAATAATAATAATAAGTTTTAGTCTATATATAGTCTACGTATTAAGGAACATATATATATATATATATATATAATTAAGAAACTAAATTTACCAAGTTGAATTTTTTAAATATGTGGGGTATTAAATAACACTACAGGTTATTCCGATTACGAATATGTATGATTATTTGACAAACAAATGAATATGTTGGGGATAAGTCACATACAATACCTCGAATATATAAAAAAAAATCTGTTCCTATTTGCCGGCGCACCCTAAGTAGTTGATTTTAGCACAAGCTTGACGCTTTTATTTTGTCAATAACTTGGTTATCCTTTGACATACACCAAAATAAAAAGGGTAAAAGCTATTCTTTCTTGCAAATATTTAGTAATTTTCATGGTATTCGAGATATTCAACATTAATCATTATAAACGTCCACCATTTTGAAAATGTAAAAAATAAAGTTTTGGTTTTCTCGTATATCGATAAAATTTTACATAAACAATACGTATACCTAATCGTCAGTCAATAGCTTATCTACTGGTAATAGGTTCTTTTAACACTTAATGGTCGACAGAGGGAAACTGAAGCTATGTTTATATAATATTTATTCTTATTTTAAGCTCTAAAACCAGTATTATGTTTTTGGGCCAAAAACTGCTCCACAATAAATGCTATGTAAATACGACCATTGTCCTGATGAAGAATGGAATCATTTTACTTAGCCAGTACAAGAAGTAATGGGTAAGTTTGGTAATCGTCGAAAATTTCGGCCTAAGATTTTAGACTGATCATCAAGTTTGATGGCAACACGAAACCACCAATCCGTCGTCAATATGTAAGTACGATAGCTGCCATAAAAATAAAGATACATACAATTTGTTATAATGTAGGCCTACTCTAGTGTACTTAATATAGAACGCTATTGAAATTCCACAAAATCAAATTAAAAATATCAATATCGTGGCCATATTAAACAGTTATTATGAATGTCGTGTTTATTCAACTTATAACACTAAATTAGATAAATAGTTTGGAAATAATGTGTCCAAATCGATATTTTTCCGATGACAAATCGAGAAGTTATTGTCAAAGAATGGTTTTTCGAACTCTGAAATCACAGAGAAAATATAATATTTTTACAGTTACTACATCCGGTAGGGCCAAATCACCAAATACTAGCGTAGCGACTACAGGCTCCTTTACATTCATACTTTTTCTAGGCTCCCAATGGCTGAGACAATGACACGCAGCTAGTCGAGAATGTTTGACATATATACATCTACGAGACCAGTTAGGGCCTAGTCGATGTCAGGATATAGCCCATACATTCTCGAAGTTCAGAAAACCTGTGTAATAACTGGCCTACTGGATGACACCTCTTGATCCACCTATACAGTTTTAACATTTCCTACAAGGACCAAGAAACCAACTTTTATTAAATATTGTATTTATTAAATTTGTCTCCTTGCTTTCCAACATGATTTCACTATTTCTATAGATATTCTTAATCAAATTGAATGTGATCAGACCAAATTAAGTTGTTGATGTGGGTAGTTGCCATACTTAAGGATATGTAAATCGCCACAATGTATGAATTTAGTAAATAAAGTCCCACACATCTTCGTTAGTTTGATGTTCAGTGCGGGATCGAATTATTGGCCCCTTTTTATTTTTCTGAAAGCGCCGTAAGTGGAATTGTCTCTCTCGTCATGTTGGAAATATAAGTTTTAAGCAAAATGAGACGCTTCCTCATTATCCTAATATTTTGTGTGATTTTCCTGATGAAAATTTTTCTCAATCTTGGATTAGAAAAGATGGATAGAAGGCTTGACCACCACGCTCCCCCAACCTTACTGATTCCCTCAGAGGATCGCTTATAGTAAGTAGCCTACCGTTGTGGAAACCCGAGGGGAAACTTATCTAGGTACACACCTTTCTTCGTGCAATCTTGTGGTATATCTCTCGTTTTCATATTTCTTATCATGTCTCTTTTTATCAACTCTTGTTTTCTAACGACCCTGACGCTATTAGAGTATTTGAGGGTCTTTATTTTATATTCTTTTCTTCTTCTTTTTTTATTTAAGATGATGATGATTGAGAGGTTTTTCGATTTTAAACTACTAAGAAAAAACCACTCATGAGCCTTCATTTATGTGGGTATGTTAACCAAAATGTCTACAGTGATAATCGAATGTGCAAAAAGCAGTAGTAGATGTTCTAGAGCGTCTGATATTCTATGACGATTGTGGGAGAGCTGAAATACGATTTGGACGTTCTCAAAGGTACCCACAGGATCCACATTGAACAACACAACCTTTTTATCTATTCTGTCATTTTATTGACATTTCATGTTTTATAAAAGTAATCTTTTGTAAATATATTAATTTAACACTTCAACTTGAATTTATGGACACACTGTATAATAAGAGCTACTAAATATCCAGAGTATAAAACACTTGCACCAACGCGAAGCGATGTAAACTGCACGAAATCCCAACACTAGTAATAATTTACTGCGCCAAGTTCTACAACGTCGACTTTATAGTTTTGTACTAAACACAATGTATCACCTCTAGGGAAAGGCCGTATAATAAAGTGAAGTTTATTACAGTTACTTTCAGCTCGTTTTAAAACATTGTTACAGATACTTTGGTTCATTCCATTAGAAGTGATATATCTGTAGAGACTGTCACGTCATTTGAGAATTAGTAGTGCGGTCAATTAAATATGTTAATTTTAGTTGATGTTACACAAAAACATTACACTTTTTTCATACACACTTTTAAAAATAACAATAATCGACATTGCTCGTTTAAATTACATTAAAAATACAAATAAATGGTCCACAAATATTACAGACTTTCTCACTCACTCACGCCTACTCTTTTTTTTTTTTTTTTTTTTTTTTTTTTTCTCCATATTTTGCTATTGTCTCCATTAAGGGTTAAACGCGGTAGTCTTCTACTTCTTCCCCGATCGGTCCTCTAAAACATTTCTTGGGAACCCTCCTTTGACATTCTATTCAGGTATCCGTACCATTTCAATAGGTCCCCCCCCCCCTAATCGTTCAAGTAACGAATTTGCTTAAATCTTTACCTAGTGTCAACGTTCCTTTCTCTAACCATTCGGGTTTTATATGCCACCCGTCTTAGATACTGCTCTCAGTTGTGGAATTCATAGGCCAGCTTTCAGCCCTATATGTAAGAGTAGTTAAGTGGATTGTTTTGTACATTACTATTTAGGTGTCTGAGCTCATACCTATTATAGTGTTACTATCTTACTTGAGTTTTTGTATTTCTTGATGTATTTTGAAATTATTTATAAAAATAGTTGCCAAGTAATTATATTCAATAACATATTACATCTTTTCACCCCTCATATCTACACCTTCTAGTGTTTTCTCTTCTTTCACAACATATTTATTGTATATACATTTTAAATAATACTTTGTTTATATTCTAGTGTTTAAAAAATAAATAATTGGAGCATAAACATTACAAAAACATTTAAAGGATTCAATAAAGATAAAGTTTAAAAATTATTTTAATAATAAAATGAGCTACAATTGTTTAGCCTTGCGGCATCATCGGGCAACTGATAATTAACAAGTATTGACAACTATTTATACATACACAAGTAACAGGAAACTGAAATACAATAAGAGAAATCGGCAAGGGTAGAGGGAGGTTGATAAACTATGTTAAGGATGGGTTATAGAAGGGGTGAAAAATTTAATACAATTTGGTCATTTAAGTTAAAAATAGGCCTATGTGGAATAAATCTATTAATTTCTAAACATTCTAAATTATTTAATCTATTGGTTTTATTTTCTATATGTAAGAGTTTAATAATCAATTTAGGGTCAAAATTATGACCTGAGTTCAAAAGGTGGTTAGCAAAGTTAGAGTTTCTATAGGCATGTTTTCAGCTATTTACATGTTCTTTAATCCTAACTTTTATAGATCTATCTGATTGACCTATATACTCAAAGTCACAATCTTCACAAGATATTTTATATACTCCACTATTTTCTAACATTTCTTTTTTATCTTTATTATTAACCAACATTTTCCCTAGATTTTTTGTACAATAAAAGGTGACTTTACGATTACATTTAGTAGAAATAAGGTTACTGATATTATAACTAGATCTGTTAATATAAGATAATTTACAATATCTAACTATTTCAATGCTCTCGTTATGGGAAGAGTAGACTAAATTTTCAGCTCTCCGCTTTATTTCTTTCTTAAAATATTATCTATTTAACTAACATCATACTTATTATTAACAGCAATTTATTTAACAACATTCAGTTCATCATTGAAGTCATTAGGTGAGAGAGGTACAATAATAAGTCTATGTATCATGCTGTGAAAAGCAGCATGTTTATGACTGATAGGATGGTAGAATCAGCAGATAATAATGTAATAATAATAAAGAAATGAACATTCTTAACAAAGGTCTTAAATACAACTTAGATCTTCTCTAAAAAATAGTAATTTTGAAACTCTTTCTGTGAATATTGAATCTATAAATAAATTAGAAGTTAATATTAAATATTTATGTTCAAATATAATTGTGGTACTGTTAAGATTCTTCATAATAAATGTTATTTTAACAATGAAGTTACTATTATTAAGCAAATACAAAACAAAGTGAAATATATCAACCTTGTTATTTCTAAAGCCGATAAAGGCAATTCAGTTGTTATTTTAGATAAAGTTAATTATGTTTGTAAAGTTGATGATATTCTGAATGATAATTCCTCTTTTAAAATATTAAAAAGTGATCCTACTTATAATTATAGTAAACTAGTAAATAATTATATTAAGAATTGTACTAATTTGTTCCCTAATAACGTTTGCAAATACTTATGAGTTATGAACACCCAACCTCCCAGATTATATGGCCTACCTAAGCTTCACAAACCTAATAATCCTGTTCGTCGCGTAGCACAAACAAAGCTCCTACTTATAAATTGGCCCAAAAAGTCAATACTGTATTTAAAAGTGCCACTAATTTTACATCTAAATATAGTATTAAGAATTCTTTAGATTTAATTATAATAAAATTGTAAATGTTACTATACCTTCTAATGTTAAAATTGTATCTTTCAATGTTTAAAGTCTTTTTACAAGTATACCCACTAACGAATGTAAAAACATCGCCAAAGACATAATTAGCGATACCAATGGTGATACAACACTTAGTAATGAATTAAAAACAGCCATAGAAATTTGTATTAGTCAAAATTATTTCAAATTTAACGATAAATTTTATCAACAAATAGAAGGGTTGGTTCACCTTTGTCACCTCTTCTAGCAGAATTTTTTATAGCTGATTTCGAAAATAATTTAATTGGTAAAGACAGTCCTTTATTTAAGAATATAATTTATTGGTACCTTTATGTTGACGATGTTTTGTGTTTGTTTAGTGGCACTAATAGGCAGTTAGACTCTTTACTTAAAACCTTAAATTCTGTAAATAGCAACATTCAGTTCACTATGGAAGTGGGTATAAATAACAACATTAATTTCCTGGACCTTAAAACATTAATATCACTGATAGTTATCATAAATTTAAAATGTTCAGAAAACCAACCTATACAGATACAGTAATACCTGCTGATTCTAACCATCCTATCAATCATAAAAAAGAAGGTAAAGACACAGTAGGAAGGGGGGGGGGGAGTTATGTTGGAAAAAGACTGAATGAATAGATCAAGAATAGAATACGATGTAGTGCCATCTCATCCCAGTGCTATCTCATCCATCATCCAATTTCCTAGAAAAAAGTGTCATCTCGTCCAGTGCAGTTTTACAGTTGATTAACCTAACCTAACCTAACGGCCGCTTTGAATATTTTCAGATTTTATTTGTAATTTATGTCAAATAATTCTGTTAATATACAAGCGGCTTCATATTCTACAAACCTTGAGGTGGAACATTAGAACAGACTGTTGTTGAACTGCGCAACCTGGAGCCTAGGTAAGGATCACACACAAGAAGATTAGTTTTCTCCCTGTATTACATACAAGGCGAGTTTTAACATGATTGTACATGATTTATAGCATTTTGATATAAAACGCAAAGAGCATTTAGGGGGGTTTAAATAGTATGAAGCTAGAAAATATGGAAGACCCGAAATTTTATAAATAATAAGAATTTTATAAAATTATAAAGGTAGGCTACTACAAACGTTCCAATAGTTTTTGTAGACATGTCAAGTAAACAATAGCATAGGTTTTTGGACGAGATGGCACTAGTTGGCGGGTAAAGAATTAACCCCCTGCTCTACGTCCGTGGAATCTGGATGAGATGGCACTTGGATGAGATAGCACCTGGATGAGATGGCACGACACCCTAGAATACACCTGCATTGGAATGGGAAGTATTGCAGGTCAGATAAAAGACCTCAGAACATGAAGATAAACATGGATCTAGAAGGCTGTTCAATGGACGAAGGGTTCACCAATCACTACGCCATAGTTTTGTCGCTAATTTCTAAAAATAATCTCTTTTGTAAATGTTAACAGATAGCCAAAGTTTGGTAATGATAAGAGAAAAATGTATTTCCTTGGAAATACATATTTTGTTTCTTTAAAATTCCCAATTTATGTATAATGAATAACTCAATAGACTCAGTAAAACTATACTTCCTTTTCTTACCCTCTAGGGAGATTTATTTTATTTTAACTTTAAACAAGTCGATGGGCGCCATCATGGTACTCACCCAGCAACATCATATAATGTAATACAAGCAGATCCTCTAAATATAATGTCCAAAAAGAGGTTTCTTGGACCTTGCAGGAAATGTTTAATTGTAACGTCTATTAACGTCTCTTACCCAGTGGTGTGAGTTTGTTCAAAACAATTTGTGACACAAGTTTTCTGGAATTCGTAGATGGGTATATTTAATAAATTTTCCACTTGCTTTGCTTGGGGAGGGGGGTGAAATAACATTTTAAACAAATACTTTATTATTTGTAATCGTAGAGATATGAGGTTTGTACAAATACATAATGAATATAAATATAGAAATGTTTATCTAGTTTAGTGTGTTATAAGTTGAATACCACCCACGAAATAAGAACAAACAACCGTTTACTGCCATTTTAACTTTTATAATTCAATTTTCAGTAGAACAATAAGGTGTTACATGAGCACACTATAGTCCAATAATGGAGCATGTTTCATGTTCCTGTCTTAATTTATGTGGCCGCTATCGTACTTACATACCATACAGAAGATTTGACAACGACGATGAAAGGACGACTTAGTATAATGGTTAAGTAATATTCCTCCATGTTTTAGCTGATCAGCTGATTTATTATATATGTAAACGTTATATTTACACCATTGCACAAAACGAATACTCTAAGCAGTGCCAACTAGTAACTGAAAAATAATCAATCTTTCGAATATGATTTAAATAATCAAGTTATTTTTAATTAGCTTGTAATTACCCCAATTCATGTAAATGAAGTAGGCATGGTTTAGAACGAAATTCTATTATTTAATAAACACCGGACTGTATGTAAACTCGATGTCATAACGAATCACACATTTTAAATTAATTAAAATTTTCTTCTTCATAAACTTCATTATTCCAAATTCTTCTTCCTCTTTTACATTTATATTTTATTACAGAGATGTTTAGAATTATGAAACAATTGTTTAATATTGTATTTTGTGAAATTGTGTTTGTTGAAAATGGGAGTTTTATATTTTCTGACTGGCTGAATATTTCATTATAACATAATTGATTTTTTTTCATTCATTTAATTTATATTCAAACAAGGCATGAATTTATATTTATGGTATGAATTAATATAAATGATGAAAACATTGCACAACCTTTCTGAAAATCCATTCACAAAGCAATTAATCATTTTTGAGAACGTTATTCATCAATGAAAATGTCTGTTGGGTAATTTGTCAGTGTAAAATAGACTTATTTTATTTGTCTTCGGTTTCCATAGACCATGAAACGTGTAGATCAGACAAAAAATGGAGGTCGACATTATTTACAAATACCAAACTTAGCCCATACTTAGTGTACTGGATTAGTAAAACTCAACATCAAATTTTGACAAATAACAATCCTCCCATACTTCATATTTGTGGGTTTGTGAGGAAGTAAACATCAGTATAACCCAGTTATTTTTACTACAACGCCTTTTTATTTCTCACTTACTTCATTATGAATAAATCAATAACTGTCTATATAACATATCTATACAATTATATAGACATCATTTCATCAATCCAAGTTAATAACTAACTACACATTGTAAATATGGAAAAGGTAAACTCAATTTATAGTAATATTTTTACCCAATAACAATGGATAGTTAAGAAAAATTTAAATGATGTTAAAAAGACTGACTATGTAAAAGTTTCTTAGTGGCTGAGAGACTTAAGTCAGCAACCTTTGATTAAGGATTTTTGCCACAGGTTGTTCGTTCGAATTCGACCTAAAACACAATGTTTTTCTGGCCAATTCAGTTCAATGTATGGTAATGTGGTTTGAGGACTCACTATAAATAAACAGTGATATTTACTTGATTGGAAATTGACATTAAATGAATTGCATAGAAATCACCTATTGGCGTGTTTCATAAAAAAAAATAATAAAATAAATAAACTAAAGAATTACAAAATTATTGGGCCTTGTTATTATTAAGTTTAAAATAAATCATTTCAAACTATGCAAATTCAAAAGATGCATTTATTTTAAAGTGCACGTTCGTTAATTAAATAAACATTATGTATAACAAAATATTTTTCTAACTTTAAACGTGATACTGAAAACTGTCCGTTTCACTAAATGAACATTGTTTCTTTTTAACAGTTTTTACAGTATCTTTGCAATGTAGGCCTATATTTACAACAATACCATATTTTGGGACTATAAAATATATATATATATTTGTGTGTGTGTGTGTGTGTGTGTGTGTGTGAGTTTGTAAATTGGTAGAACTGAGGTCCTGGCATAAACCATTAACGGCAGAAGCGAGGACTTGTGGAAAACCGAGGTCCTGAACCCAAGACCTCGGTTTTAGATAAGTACAGTTTTGCATTGTTAAGGACTTAAATAGTATTTTCTGTTAATATTTTCAAAATCTGAGCGAGACCTCGGTTTTCTTTACTATACGGGTAGAGTGTTTAGGAGTGTAAGTTAGTTCGAAGTGTGTTTGCGTAGAATGCTCTGCAGTCACCAAAATTACACGGAGCTATAAACGGATGTAAGCCTACTACTACCGGATAAGTAATGTCCCTTTAAAAAACAAGTCGCACTCCCCTTCGCTGCCCTCGATTCATTTTCCGACGTGTCGTGAAATCTCCATATTTATTCTAACTTTAGTGCTCAAAATAAAGAGGAATAAAACCAAACTAATTATTTTTCATTCATACCGCACCTCGTAATTAAATGATTTACGAGCACCTCACCTCAATTATTCACGAGTATAACGTGAATCAAATACAACTCTTTTAGTGCTATTTATTTCCAAAAATATTTTCGTTGTTCTTTTTAAACTTATATTAATTAATGGATTATTGGTTCTTATACAGCATATTATACACATATATACACTTTACAGTTCTGCTGCAATGTTTGCAATGATTTTGCAATGTATACTGCGTCCGTATGGGATGATGCGTCCGTATATGGACGCAGTATCGCAACTCCATAGTAATTGAAATATTGCGATGATTATTTAATTCCACAAAACATTATATAATTAAACATGTTTTATTTCCGTGTTTTGTGGAATTAAATAATCATCTCATTATTTCCATTATCATGGAATTCCATCATGTACCGACTGTTGTAACATTAAATCCATAGTAATTATTGAGCATTAATATTATTTTGGTTTTTGAAGTTCTGGGATTAGAGTTCTGGGTCTGTGTTTCCTGAAAAATACATATTTTCATATAGTTTTTTACTTTCAGACTCTGTGTAACATTTTTTTAAAGTTTGAGTGGAGTTAGTATTAATGCCATATTAGTGAGCAATATACATTTTGTAGTACAACGTTCGACCAATAGACAGGCCCGTGTATATAGTTTGGTGTATATCTTCAACATCTTTGAAGGGATAATGCGTCTGTAAGCTTGTCACGCTGTTTTTACAATGACTAATGTTACTTTAGAACCTTTAACGGGAAATAAGTGTTGACTTTTGATGGAAACTTCTGACTATGTCAAGTGAAACCAGAACCCCATAGTACGCAATAGTTGCATTATATATATATATAATTATGTGACATTTATTCCTATATGTATTCTTTAACATACTTTCAAACATTAATGTAGGGAGCAAAACTTTACTAAAAAATAAATACAATAGTGCGGTATTGTATTACAAAAATCAAAAGTAAATTTGTATGTTTTTATAGTATTAGCACATTTTGATATTTCCACGTTAGCTTAGCATTTAGTGATTACCATTTGAAGTTGTTTAAAATTTAGGTGATAATTAATTATAATCGCAACAAGTATTTAAGAACGCACAATTACCAGAAAACCTATGGTATAGGCCCTACGTTACATAAATTTATTCATACTAATCGAAATTAATTTGAGGAAGGAATGTTTTAGTTTATTTTTACTTGGAGCTAAATTTTTCCGTCTTCGCTAACTTGTTGGGTCCTAGAAATTTTAAATGGCGCCTCCCTTTTGACTCCTAAACCAACATTAATGCAAAAACGACAGTCATAAAATTTATTCGATGTTCATTATTTTTATATTCTTATATACTTTTAATATATTTCACTTATTTAACAACATAATCCTCAATGGGTCCGATTAAATCATTGGCAACAAGTAGGTCTGGAACTATATAAACAGGTATGGAATGTTGTATGAAAAATTAATATTTTTTTTTAGTTCATTTTAAAATCGTGTTAAATTTTTATTTTCTACTTTTCAGTCATGTACAATCTAGCTTTATACAAGGCAGAAATTTTGCAATATAAATTAACAACATCGGAGCTAGCAGGGGGCGTCACCAACTAATATTTATAATAATTCAATATTGTCATCCAATCCTGAGCTGTGTTTAAAAGTCGAAGCCCTTAACTCATCGGGAAGTTAGTTTAAAATCGATTAAAAGATTTCACCCAAATAGACAAACAAGAATTCGAGTTAATAAAAAGGAATTAATGAATAGTGATAATTGTTTCTTCTTGAGACATCTACCGGCTAATGAAAACTAACAAACAAGTTGACTATAACTTATACAAACAAAGCCAGTAAACAGACAACAAAGAGAAAATTGGATGGGGGGAGGGAAAACCCTAGTAGCTAATAACGAGGGTAACGGACTGGGTTATTATCCTGGGTTACAGGTAAGGTTTTAGAAATGGTGTTGAATTTAGAAATATTTTGTTATTTAACCTAAGTCCAAAAAATGGTTAACAAAGATAGAGTTTTTATAACAATACTTCCACCTATGTATGTGTTCCTGGACATAACATAGTTGGATGTTACTTTAAACTTCCGTTATTTGATTCATTATTAATTTTTTTTTTTTTTTTTTAATCTGGTAGATTGATTTAAAACATTGTAAACAACTAACTTTAACATAAAATATATTAAACTAGTGGAACAATGCGACCTTTCACAGTTCATGGGAAAAATAAACAAATAGGCCTAATAAACAACATTCCCGTATTAAAACAATAACCTTGAACTATTAACTAATCATTGACTTAATTCTAACATTGTACGTACATTCTAATTACGTGCTTAATTACATGCTGATATTACTTGAAAAAAAATTGCGTAAATTTCCATATTTTTATTCGAATTAAAATTAAATAATAAAAATTTAACGATCACGTATTTAATTATTTAAAAAAATAAGTCGTTCAAATAGATCACTTTTTGTATTTGTTTAATTAATTACTGTCATTAAATCGCAAATTCAGTTTTCTTTCCTTTGAAACTAATTATCCTATAATTTATATTCATAAAAAGAAATTTTATACTAATAAATATATTTATATATATAGGCCAATATTAAGATATTAAGAAATATTCGAATTATAAGCGAAAACCTACTCTGAAGAACAATTTACAATCAAGCGTAAATGATTTCTGACCAAAAAACATACTTGAAACAATATATAGGCCTACTATAGACATTCTCGCTCTTGATCAGAGGACATTTTTGTCGCGTATACTCTTGTTCAGAGCACAGTTACTGTCCTCTGAATATTAGGAGGACAGTGTATTCTCATCAAGAGTATATATAACTTATTGTCCCTTTCACATGAGTTAACATAACACGGATTTTTGCAACAAATGCTGCCAACATTGTCTTGTCCCCAACATTTCCCCTTCTTCTATACTCTCATTTTTGATATCTCCCTAAATCTCTCTCTGCAATAGGCATAAAACATTTGGTTTATTTTAGTTTCAATCGATTGGAAAATAAACAATTAACATCAAATTTTGTATGACGATTTTTTCTATAGACTTGTGTGTGGAAACATACGATAATATTTTAACTAGACTTTTTTTCTATAGATAAAAAACAATCTAGATTTTTTAATACCATATTTATTGAATTAGATAATTTATTACTAAGACACCGTTTGACCGATTGCCATGAAAATTTTCAAACTCATTTATTAATTAATGGAGAATATTTTTTTCTAATTATTATAAACCCCATCATGTTATTTACCCAGTCTACAGTAACATTAATACTAAGACACCGTTTGACCGATTAAAATGACAATTAGCTCACACATGTATTATTTCATGGAGAAGGTTTTTACCTAATTATTATAAAAGCCATCATGTTACTTACCCAGTCTAACATTATTACTAAGACACCGTTTGACCGATTAAAATGACAATTATTAGCTCACACATGTATTATTTCATGGAGAAGGTTTTTGTCTAATTATTATAAACGCCATCATGTTACTTACCCAGTCAAACAATAATACTGATATAGCGTTTGACCGATTAAAATGACAATAGGCTCACACATGTATTATTTCATGGAATGTTACTTACCCAGTCATACGATATACTGATTTAAAAATCATTGCGTTTGGATCCAAGTCACTCTTTTTTATATAATAAAAGAACAATAATGTCCGTCTATGTGCCGACTTCTTTTAAAATAAAGTAGTGTTAATGTGCGCGTGTATGTATGTATGATGTGTTGTGTAATAATTTGTTTTAATGTTTTAACGACCTCAGCAAAGCGATAATCTGAAGATGGAACGAGTTCCGAAACGCGTCATACAATTATAATGTAAGTAACTACTTTATTTTAAAAGAAGTGACCATAGACTGACATTATTGTTCTTTTATTATATAATAATACTGAGATAGCGTTTGGACGATTACCATAAAAAATGGCACACACATGATTGTATTATTTCATGGAGAAGGTTTTTATTGAATTATTATAAACGCCATCATGTTACTTACACAGTCTCACATTAATACTAAGCCACCGTTCGACCGGTATAAAAATCTGAGATTAGCCTGTTACGAAACTATTGTAAGCTGCCATTTTTATATTACATGGATGATGGGAAGAAGCGTGTATAGTCTGGTTTGTTGTGGTAGGTTTTCTATAGATGTTGAACTTAACACTATTGTTTATTTTTTAAATTGATAGGTCTAAAAAGTTTAAATTGTTATTTGTTTCCACTTCAACCGTGAATTAGAGTTTTGGATGCATTGCGTTTACGAAGTTAATCAGAGTTTTTAATTATCTTTTGTTGCCATCGAAAAGTACTATAGTATCGTCTACATAATATCTGAAGACTATTTTTGGCCTATTTTGATTCATTTCAGACCAGAGATATTTGTTTTAGATTTGTCCTTCCAGCATAATTTTGTCCTTCCTTATAGACAGACGAATCGCGCAACACTTAGTTACGTTTTTGTGGAAACTATATGTTATAACTATAGTATAAAGTAGAACCTTGACCTTTTTTAATTTGTTTTAAAATTTTCAATAATATCCACGATTACTTTTATTTTTCAAATTTTACCAGTCACTTACGCCCTTTGTATTAAAAGAGACGTTCACATAAATAATGTAATTACCATTTGTTAATATGAAATGTATAAGACATAAACTTAGGGATATTTTGTTAAGATCTTGTAAGGTAAAAACTTTTCTCATACATGATAAAACATTATCAGGAGGTGAGTGACCTTCAAACCAGTTTATATCTTGACTAATAGCTCCTTATCTCTTGTTCAACCTTGAATGTTTGAGTTAT